>OZ025297.1:136321717-136385439 GCA_964019185.1 Maratus speculifer | reverse complement strand
ACTCTGTACTTATGATTCAACAAGTTGATTATGATTATGGTTTCATGAACAAAAATTGTCTGTCCTGATAGTTATTACTAATCTCAAAATTTTTTTCTTTCTTATTTAAGGACTTTTATTTGAGAAAAACAAAAAACAGATTATTTACTAAATAAAATTTAGGAACTTGCATCTGCATTCACATCATTTATTCCTAAGTAGAATCCTAATAAATCACCATTTTAAGCCTTCTCATGGTCAATTTTCTTAAATTATACTTTACAAACAGCAAATAAATACTGTAAAAGCATTCTATTTTATTTAAATATGATTTTCTTTCTAATTATATTAAATATATTTATAAACTGACAGTTAAAAGTAGAAATTGAGAAAAGTTTTTAAAAATGTGTTTTAAAGGGCTATATTAAGTATTGGATTCGGCCGAATACTTTGGTATTCGGCCAAACCGAATATTCGGCAGGCCGAATAGTTTGATATTCGGCCAAGCCGAATATTCGGCTCAACCGAATATTCGGTAACATGGCCGAATAGGCCGAATACCGAATAGATACCGAATATTCGGTGCATCCCTAATATATATATATATATATATATATATATATATATACTGCTCGATTTTTTTTTTTTTTTTAAGCACAGCAAACTTTGCCTCAGGCAAAATCAATCTTTCCAAGTTAGATGGATTTCTATCTTACACACAGTCTGCTGTACAAAATGTTTACTAGTATTGATTTAATAATATAGCTAGTGAAAGTCTAATTTTGAAATGTTATATTTTATGTTAATTTTTTTCAAATGTTTCATTTAGCACAGATAGCACTATTGGCAATAATGCTGTTTGTATAACATGAAAATACTTAATTAGAAATTAAGACATTTTGCATTTAGCATCAAAATTTAATTCTATTTTAAAAGTTTTTTTTTCTTTTTTTTTTCTTTTTTTCTTTTTTAAACACTTATGTAACAAAATTGAAGATAACTAATTGAAAACAGTCGTAGTTTGTTTTATACTCAACAAAATTTTAAATAGAAAATAATTTGCTTTTGTTGAAAATTTGTAACATAAATGTACGTTTTTTACTTTGTCATTCCATAATCTGTTCTGATTACACAGTTGCTGCATTGCATTACCAGTGTTTGATTACTTTCACAGAAAAGATAAAAAGAAATAAATACTCAAAATTAATAAATTCAAAAATTTATGCAATAATTGTACCATTTCACTTTGAAAATTATCTGTTTGTGTAATTTTTTTGTCAAAATATTTTGCAGAATACTTTTTATAAATATGTGAATAATGTGATTTAGGTGGTTACCAACTGAAATTTCAATATTCTTTCATTTTTAGGGTGATGAAAAACTAGACACGGATCTACCTACAAGACTAGAAGCAAAATTGTTTTCAACTACTTACACAAAACTGTTATGGGTCTTGTTGCAGCCTTTCTTTTATACTCTAAGAGCTTTCTTTGTATATCCTAAACCTCCTACTGGATTAGAAATAATTAATGCTGTTGTCCAGATCATATTTGATCTTATTGTTTGTTATTTTTGTGGTAAGGAAATATTTTTTTATTACTTTTGTGAAATTAATAATTCAGAATTGTCTTTTATTAATATTTGTGAAGAATATACAGTCTAATTGATGTTTAACAAACTTTTCCTTGAACAAGGAACATTTTACAAATTTCCTGGTAAAATGATCTCCAAACTCAAAATAGTAAAGGTGCATTATTTTTTGTGATTTCTTTCTTTCTTTTTTTTTTTTTTTCAAAAATTTTTTGGACATTTCAAACTAATTTTTTCTTTTTTACAAATTATATCATGTTAATGAACTTGAATTGGTTTTACCATTTACCTAACATTTAATATTTTGTAAAATTGCTGTGTCTCTCTTAATTGGCATTTATGGACTACGTTGAAGATGATATAGAAGAAAATGGTGCTGAAATCAGTTTTTGCAGGACAAAATGTTAAAATAATTTGAAATAATATGACATGGATTTGAATATGAAGAAAATATGTCTTAAATGGTTTTTAAAGAATTACAAAGATATAAGCAATATTATGAGAGAAAAGGCTTTTTCAAATAAAAACTTAACAAACTTTTTCATTAATTAAATTGAAGAATGTATGTTGAAATTTTTCTCTAAACTATATTTAATAATATAAAAATTCATTAATTTTAAATTTTTAAAAATAATTTAAAAATCCCTCTTTTTACAATCTTTAAATGCTTACCTTAAAAAATGCACCTAATTTCATGACTAAAATTTATATTGTTCCAAAAGAATTCCATTGCAATATGTTATTTGAAATACAATCTGATTAGGGGAAATTTTTAACTTATGTTCAATATGAAGAATAAACTAGTAAATTCATTTTTCTAAAAAGCAAGATTTTTGCTCTGTTTTTCTTTTAAGATATGGTAGCAGGGGGAAAAATATGTATATTTATATACATTATTTAAAATGAAGCCAAATTGCATAGAATTATTACATTTAATACATTATTATAAAAGCATAGAATGCATGAATGCATTATACATTGCATAGAATTATTACATTTAATACATTATTATAAAAGGGGAGCCTTGATTTCAACTATCTGCTCAGGAAATTGTTTTTTCAGTGTATAATATTAAACTATTAATTGATAAAAGTATATTTTTAAAAATACATTTACATTCTTTGTTTTTTAATTTTTAGTGTTAAGAATGTTTTTTTCTTGCTGTTTCACAGTCAGTTGGCAAATTTTAACGAGTGTGTTTGGCACATAATTAACTACTGTTTATCACTTTCCAACTTAATTGAAAAGTGCTTATGAGTTCGATTTGTCTGTCGGTCTCCAGTCATTTACACAATATTCACTTTTTTGGATACATCAAATTAAAATTAAAGATTGAGTCTTTCTCCTTCCAACTACCACTTTACAATCATCCAAAATATTTGTCTATCTAGTTAGAATGATTTTGCTACTGTTGCAGGTTATTTAGGGTAGGCCTATGTATATTTTTCTGATTTAATATGTTCTGCTACTATTGTAAATAGTTAAGACTCAAGTCTCATATTTTGTTCATCAATGTGTCAGTGTGCTTTACCACTCAGATTGCCTGAAGCTAATTTCAAATTTGGTTGTTGCCGAAATATTAACATGTTAATCAGAGATAAATTATAGAGGGTAAAAAAGATATTTCCACATTAAATCAGTCAAAAATCACCATATCACTGTTTTGATACCACCACTTTTGTAGGACTATTAATGTATTAAAAATTGTATCAACCTTGATTTTTCAATGGTAGCATCCACTTTTAATCCCATACTTGAATTTTTTTAATCATGGTAATCTAGACAAAGGTAAAGTTAATATATTCTTTCTTTCTTCATAGAAACTATACAAAAAAAAAAAATAAATAAATAAATAAAAAAAAAATAAAAAAAATAAAAAATAAATAAATAAATAAATAAAAATATGCTAGGGGTTTATATAGAAATTTTGTAAACTAAATTTAGATTCTTCCAAACAGAAGTACTGAGAACATTCAATTGGTTACCAGAAATAATATTTAGAATTTTAAATATATGTTTAACTAATGTTATAAGAAAGAAAAAAAAACTTCTGTGATTGTCTAAGATTTTTTTCTCTGTCTCCTTAGACAGTCAAAAATAAAATGAATCTATATCTTGAAAACTAATGATTGGAATAAGTTGTCAATTTGCACAATTCATGTTTTTGGATGATTTTAGTTATTTTTATGCAAAATACTGAGTCAAATGCGTTACCTTTGGCTTGGCCTGGAAAATTTTATTTCCGGGAGTTTAATTGGAGTTTCATCCTTTTTTGGTCTATCTTTTTTATCTTTGATAATATCTACATAACTTTTTCTGAAATGTATTTAGTAACATAAAAATTTCTCTTGTTACTTCAGAAAATAACTCAATTAAGTTAAATAAAAATTTATATTTTAGGTGTAAGAATATTACTGTACATGATTGGTGGTACCCTGTTGGCAATGGGATTGCATCCGGTAGCTGGTCATTTTATTTCTGAGCATTACATGTTCAAGAAAGGATTCGAAACCTATTCATATTATGGTCCATTGAACTTCATCACTTTTAATGTCGGATATCACATGGAGCATCATGATTTTCCAAGTGTTCCTGGTTCACGGCTACCCATAGTGAGTTTTCTCTTCCTGTCCTGATATGTGTATAATTTTTTTTTTAAATGTAATTTGATTTCAATTATTTATATACTTTTGAAACATAAATATTTCACATATTATGGTACTCTTTTTAAAAATAATAATAAAACTGTTTGAGATCGCGACATCATATAGAAATTATTTTATCATTTAATTTCTAATTTTACACTAGCAAAAGCCATGCTTTGTTTGGATTCGCGAAGCATTATTTTATAAAACAGATATTTGAAAGTAACAATACTTTTTAATATTATTTTTGCATCTTTATTAATCAAAAACGTTATTTTATATTTTGGCGCATTTTAATTTTTATTTATGATGTAAGATTGGCATAATAAAATATTTTCGAAGCAAACTTTTACAAAATATTTTAAAATTTTCAACTAAAAGCTCTTTTAAAGATGTTTTTACAATTTCCAGTAACCACTGGTGTTTTTTAAAGTTGTTTGAAATATGCATGTTTCCACTTTTTGTAATTAACTTCAAATAATCATCTTTGATAGCTATTTTAGAATAATATATTTGAAGAGAGCTTGAAGAACGTTACTTCTTCAAAATCCTATTTTCTGGAAAAATATTTAAAATCTGCTCTCGTTGATACTATGAATTTTTAACTGTAAAACTTTTTATTCTAATTCCTTCGTTTTTATACATGTTAGCATATGAGAATTTTTGATATTGTAGAATTTTTCGTAAGGAAAATTTCTGTTGAATGCTTAATTTTGAAGGATTTTCACTCTCGACAGCGTTACGTACGTTTTTAAGTCAATTGGTGTCTATATATCCTCAATATCTACAACTGCTTCATCTAATGTTAAACCTTGGGATTTATGAATTGTAACAGCAAAAGCAAACTGCAGAAGAAATTCTTTCCTTGAGCAATTTATGCTTCCATTTTTCCAGAATTTAATTATTGGGGGAATTGGTACGCACCAATTCTTATAAGTTCAATTACTTTAGCATTCAAATTTATCCATGATTATTCGCAATATCTGGTCTGGTGGTTTGTGATTTTCTTTAATACGTACAACAAAGTCTAAAGTCCCGTTCACTAAACCTTTTTCGGTCCACAAATAAGAACGTAACATTATTTTAAATCCAAATGATAAAGTAAGAAATGGTTAAAGTTCATTTGTCTTTTCTGAATCGGCCAACTTTGCTTTAGTACATTTATAAAGAGCTTGAATCGAGGCAACAACTTCAAGCAGTTCTTTTAATTTTTCATTTATACAAGAAATTTAACAATTAATTATATTTGTTTACAACTCTTTTGTTGCCATTTTACAAAAAAAAAAAAAAAAAAAAAAAAAAAAAAAAAACTATAATACAATTTTTTTTTAATGTTTAAGTGTCACCTGTGCAAACGATTTTGCTGAATGATGAAAACATATTTTATTTATTAAATTAACCCATTTTCGGCCAAAGGTTCGTATACGAAACATTTCGATAAATATTTTTTTTTTAACACTCTGACACATTTTTTTCAAGAATTTTATTTTTCTTCTATTTTTTAAGGCTTTTGAAGACATCCATAAAATATTAGTAATTCAATTAGAGTAAACACTTTCTCTTAAAAAATTTTCAAAATACGCTAGAGTTTTAATTTGAAACGCCTTTGACAAATTCGACTTTTTAAAAATATATTATTATTCCAATTGAAATGAATTATCTGTTTTTAAAATAGATTAAAGTTGCAAATTCTGTTTATGAAATAAGAATAAAACAAAAGTCATAAAAATATTATTCATATTCATATTATTCATTATAAGAAATAATATTTTATATTATTATATAAAATATTATTTCTTATATAAAATATTATTTTTCATGCACGAATCTTTTTTTTGTGTCTTAATGTATGTAATTTAAGCATATTTCAATAAAAATAATGCTACATTTTATAAAATTTCTGTGCTTGGCCTAAAATGGGTTAATCAATGATTCTATCTATAAATACTTACTCCATGATTTATATTTTTTTTTCTGAAAATATACGCGTTTCATTTTTTATTTATTTGCTAAAATGCGTCCGCATTGGAAATGCATGTAAAATAAATTAATTAAAATAATAATTTTTTTAACGTTTTAATGTAAAAAAAATTATATTGTGCAAATCTACAGATCATAATTTATTTTTGTGCTTAATTTGAAGTTAAAATATTGAATAGTTTTTTTGTAAAGTGTACGACAAAATGTAATTTGAGTGGCCTAGTAGTATTAGTTTTTTTTGCGAAATTAATTATATTTTTGTTTAAAATAACATTTTGTAATGAAAGATGAAATTCTGTTAATCACTTTTGAATCAAGCATTCATTAATAACTTCTTTAAGTGCTCCTGCCAAAATTTTCCTTTCAGATGCACTTGCTTTAGTTGCAAATTACACATCTTAAAACCTAACAAAATAAAAATAATTAATAAAGAGTATGTTTTTATGGAAAGAAATTTTGTAAAGGATCCTTTTTATGTTTTATTAAATGGATTTTTGTGAAGAGGTGCTAAATAGACCGCAAAACTTGCTTGGATTGACCCTTGACAGCAATTTAAATGTCTGAGTCTTCTTTATAGTAAGCATACCAAAATATAGTGCATCCATGGCATTGCAGAAGATAAATCCTTGGCTGATAAGGTTTTCTGAAAATTCCCCGTCCCTGAATATATGACCTGCTATCTGAAACAGCCCAATAGAATAAACTGCAAGTTAAAGTAATTCCATTAAACAATTTTTATTATAATTTAATTGCAGTAATTCATAAAAATTGACAGAATTTTCTGTCTGAATAAAAAACATCCAGTTATAAGTCCTGGTAGATCAAATTCACAATTTAAGCCAAATGTTCTGCATTTCTAGAATGGATACTTTCTCAGATAGAAAAATGTCAATTCATATGCTATCATTATCAATTAGTTCAATTGAGTTCAAATAATTTTTAAAATTGTTGTTTACAGTCATATTTTACTATCATTTTTTTAGCTTTTTGTATGTACAGTTTTTTTATGCATTTGACACTGTTTCACGATTAGGGCTAGCTGAAAGGTAAAATTTTTTGCAAGCTAATCATTTTGTAAAAATGACTTTTTTTGATATTGAGTTGACAGATGAAATAGTTTTGGGACTAGTTGAAATTATTTTATCATGTGCAATTTATTTTTGTCAGTATTTCATTTATAAATTGCAATTAGAAAAACCTTACATTTAAAATGCAATTATAGCCAAACTCTATTACAAGAAGCAAGGGAATCATAAAAATTCTCTTATCAATTGTTTTTCATAATACCATACATATAGTAAAAATTTTAAAATCATACACATGATTGAATTAATTTTTATTATTAATTGCTCTAATTATCTCACTGCTAAAATTAACTTAGTATCATTAAGTTAACATATAATATTTAGTTTAATCTTTGTGTGTGTCATTTTCTTTTTACAAGTCTTAAAAAAAAAAAAAAAAAATCATAGCACTAAGAGTCAAAGCCTATAAATAATTGCAATTCAATTTCACATGTACAGTGTATACAATCGATTCTTTTTTAAAACAAACACTTTTAATGGGAATTACTTTAAACATGAATTGTTTCCAGTTGAACTGCCAGGTAGTATAGGCATTTACTGTGATTTTAGTCCTTTTAACAAGAACACAGTTGATACAAAATATTGTTTATCACAAACTGAAAAGGATCGGCCATATAAATATTTCCTACTTATAGCACGAATGAAATAAGTTTTCCAAACTTATCAATGCAAATTACTGAATTCTGTTTTTTTTTTAACTTCAAATTTTTGCCAGAATGTTAGCCTCAGAGGGGAAATGCCTTAGTTTGATAGCTGCAGATAAATAATTGTAAAATTGTCGGGCGATTGCCTTTTCTACACCCTGTAGATATAAAATCTTATTGTAAGAATAGCATTAAGAGGTGGGGGGAAAAAAAAAAACCACGTAAAGCTAATGTAAAGCTATATATATATATATATTTTTTTTTTTTCAAAAGCTGTTTATGTAGACTAATTAAATTGTGAGTTTACTATGGCAGCAATAACTTAAATTCTACTCCCCCCCCCCCTCAAAAAAAAAATGTTTGTTCAGAGCTTTGGTGGATTTCTTTGAATGTAACAGTGTCCTCATTTTAGCTGTGTTCATATTTCACAAGTTCGTCTGTATATGTATGATAGGAATTTTCTTTATTGTTATTTCTTTCTAAACATTTGTCCAGACTTTTCTGAAATAATTAAAAGAAGCATAAACTCGCATCAGATAATTAAATTAAAAAGCTTTTTAAAAGATCCATACAGTACATATGAACAGAAAAGTTTGTTTCAGATCAAAATAAGAGAACAGTCAAAACAATCAATCCTATATTGGATGAAAAAACTTTTTATAGTTTAACCGTTTTAGTGCTAAGCAATTTTTGCAAGAATGCACGAAAATTGCGGTACATATTTTGATTTCTTTAAAGGAAAAAATAATGTTGTCATATAAAACACTGTTATTTAGACAAATATCAATCAATTTTAATAATTCTTTTTGTATTATATGTCAGCCATTTTTCTTCCTTAACACTCTAAAATACATAATTCTAATTATATATATCGTAATATTGTAAAATGGCATGGCTTACTATCTTATGTTTTATTCCAACTTCCTTTCTTTCCTTTGCCGGCATTTTCCATTTTCCATCTTCCGTATCCAGTTTCCGAACTTTTGTTTACACGTTCAAATCAATCGCTTATCTTTTCCGTGGGTACGTTCATTCTGGTTTTATCGCTCCGTTCGATCTCAATCCGCAAGCATCGCGGATCGCATCTCGCAAGTGGCGGTCTTGCATTTCTTCCGTCGCAAGTCAGGAGCTCGCTTACTCAACTCGGAGGGGCGTATCCAGTTTCGGAATTGCCGCGGCTATTTAAAGCCGGCGGAGATATGTTGTGCGGTGGATTTTGAAGTGATGTTATGTCTCTAGACAATTGATGTTAACGTCAATATGATACAGTTTCAGAAATGTATTTTTAACTCATACAGTTTTAAAAGTTTTAAAGTTAACATCTAGTTGAGTAATTATGCTAAATCCATTGCTGGACATTTGATTTTGAATATGGTTTTATCAATTTCGCCGGTGTTTCATTTCATTAGCAGTAGTAACCCATTTGTGTTTGTTTTAATCAAATCATCATATGTATGTGTAGACATTATTAGCTTCAGTTAAAAACTCTGTTTTCTTAAGACTTTTCATCGAGTTATTAGATGTGCCGTATTGCTGGAATTTCTTTAATACGTCGATAGCTATCGTCCATAAGTGAGTCTGTTTTGCTTTTTCATTGCTATCCTAGTATTGTTATATGCCATGCCATGCCATTCAATAAGTAATATTATTTCAATACATAGAATGATTTTAAGTTAAATTTGGAGTTGAACTCATTTTCCTGTTTACATTTTACCAGTTATTTTTTCATCTGAGTTTATACTTATTTTCATTTAAACTTGAATATTATTTCATGACTTAGAATAATTTTAACTGAACTTGTTTTCCGTTCACATTATGCCTGTTATATTTTTCACCTGGACTTATATATGTTTTGATTTAAACTTACATTTATTTTTCGTCAATAAACGTTAGCCTGTTTTTACTGAAAAACAGTTTCTTTAATGTCTTATACTACACTGTCACAACGTCACCAATTACTTACTCTTTTAGGTCACCGTAATTACACTGTTATAAGCTGCTAAATTTTACTCTGTTTTAGACGGTTCTTGTTACAGAACCGATCACGGGTTATGGGCCGGAAGCGAATACGCTTTTAAACCCTTTACGGCGGCCATAACCTAATTGGTGACATTTCAAAATTTTTTTTTGACAGTTGTTTGTAGTATGCGGCCATTGGACCTCCGAGTCACTTTAGAGGGGGGGGCCGCAATATAGAATTTTTTTTTTGAAGGCTATATGTTTTTTTTTCTTTCCTATTGACATGAAATACAAAAAGGTTTTTTTTTAGGATCACTTATAATAGAAATTTTTGTTGATGTACTATCTGATTACTAAGTACGTTATTTACTAAAAAAAAAAAAAAAAAAAAAAAAAAAAAATTTTTTTTTCCTCCTTTTTTCATGTAATATCTTCTGTTTAATGCATGGCCATGGCTAACATACAGGTGTGCATAACAAAACTGAATTCTCACAATTATGGAACTTGGGCAGCTGACATAAAGTATCTACTATTAGATAAGAATGCGTGGAGCATAGTTAATGGCACTGAAAAGGCTCCTGATGAAAGTGACTCTGTAGCGACAAAGGAATATAAATCCAGAGTCAGGTCTGCACTATCAATTGTATATTTAAATGTCGAAAATGAATTCCGGAGAATCATCGAAAATATCGACGACCCTCATGAAGCCTGGACTAAACTTAAATTGCATTTTCAGCCTGATAACCGGGCACGCCATATGCAATTATTTGGCGAAATTCTTTCCTGTAAGATACAACCTGAAGAGCCCGTCGATATGTTTGCAGCTCGCCTCCAAAGGCTTGCTGACCAACTGGCTGCAATAAATGAGCCAATCAAAGAAACTTACCTCACATTTCAATTGCTTAGATGGCTCCCGAAGAAGTTCGACAACATGGTGCAAGGGATTCTGCGATGGCCAGACGATCAGTTTACGTTCAAAAGTGTTCTTACAGAATTAGTCGCAGAGGAGTCCCGTATCAAACTACGAGAGGACGACAGAGTGGATGCCGTGCAATCTCATTTCTCCAGAGCCCGTTCCTCAAAGAAGTGTTCCTTTAAGCCTAAGTTCAAAGGTCGGTGTCACAAATGTGGACGCAGAGGACATTTACAGAGCCAGTGTGGAGTGCCTGATGTCACCCGCCAGGAACCCTGTCTTAGCTCTAGTTCCAGAAGTTCCATGATGCCTAGAGACTCCTCCAATTCCGGTTCCGTGGTATACAGAGACTCTCCCAGTTCCAGAAATTCCTCTTTGTCCAGAGGTTCCTCCTTTTCCAGAAATTCATCGAAAGACTCTTCCGTATCCAGTCCTGTCCATGCTCAGTCTGATGGTCATAGATCCAGAAAAGATGTGCCTCGCAACCGACGTCAACGTAAGACAACAGGCCAGGTAAACTACCTCATACAATCTAATCTAAGTAACATAAAATGTGGGGGAGACGCCTGGGTCTTTGACACGGGTGCCTCCCACCATTTCTGTAAAGATAAAAGTTTATATGTTAAGTTTAAACCGTTAAAAAATGAGGAATTGGCTGTTGCAGTTGACGGTGCTACTTTCCCTATCGAGGGCACCGGTTTAGTGGATTTAAAAATAAACGGGGAAATGGTTCGCTTCGGCGACGTCATGTATTGTCCTAGTCTTAGACATAATTTAATTTCAGGTCCCAGACTTGATAAAATGGGTGCCAAGTTCAAAGGAGGTGAGGGAAGGGTCAAGGCATATCGGGATTCTGGCACACTTTTTCGTGCTTTTCTTAAAGATGGCATTTACTGCCTCTATCCAGATCCTAACCATAATAATAGAAATAAAGACCCGAAAATTAACCGTAATCAAAAGCCTAAACGAGTACGTTTCCAAGCCTCAACAGATCAAAAAGATGATTTTAAACTCTGGCATAGACGCCTTGGGCACATCAGTTCCACATTAATGGAACATACTTTAAAATGTAATGGCGTTAGGGGCTTACCACCCATTAAATGTAAAGATTTTGAATGTGAAACATGTAAAATTAATAAACACAGACGAACATCATTCCGCCCAATAAACCAGATAAGATCTAAACGACCTCTAGAACTGCTACACACTGATCTGTGGGGTCCGACACAAATAACAGGGCGAAACGGGGAGAAGTATTTCCTAACTATAACAGACGACTTCTCTCGCAAAGTGTCAGTATACCCCTTATGCAGTAAAACACAAGTGTTTAAAGTATTTACTAACCACGTAAAAAGAGCAGAAAGATTTTTGGGTACCAAAGTAAAAGAGGTTCGTAGCGACAATGGGCGGGAATTCGATAATGAAGCATTCACTAAATTCTTTGAAGACAATGGCATAAAACATGAGTTTACCAACGTGTATTCTCCTGAGCAAAATGGAGTTTCAGAGCGTTTAAATCAAACAATAATGGACGGGGCTCGCTCAATACTCAATGAAAGTAAACTCAGTCTCAAATTCTGGCCTGAAGCCGTCTTGTACATAGCATACACTCTTAACCGAATATGTCACAAAACCCAGAAAAAAACTCCTTTTGAATATTATTGTGGTAATAAACCATCCATAAGACATTTACGACCTTTTGGTACGGTGGCATATGTGGGGGTACCTAAACAACAAAGAAACTCTAAATTCGATCCGAAGGCTAAAAAGGGTGTCTTAGTGGGTTACGCAATGTCTACAAAAGGCTACAGGGTATGGATTCCCGAAACCAATAAAATAATAGAGACAATAAATGTTAGGTTTGGTGATGAATCTGTATCCACAAGTATCCCCAAACATAGTGAACAAGGTCCTAGCTATTCAATAGGCACAAATCCATTTACAACTTCGGAGCAGCGCAACGGAAGCGATCTGGGACCCTCTTACATCCTAAGTTCCGAACCACCTGAAATAGATCCTTTGACTGACCTTCAACCTGACAGATTTACTTCAGAAGCACCACCCACTCAAAGTATTAGACCAAGTACCTCTAAATCTTCCGACTCTGCCTCCTCACACCCACCTGAGGGTGACAGTGACGAGGATGGCGAGGATTTTTCTAGAACTCTCAGGGAAGCTATCTGGTTCCGTAAGCCTGTAACCAGGCCTGACAAATCGAGAACCGACGTCTACTATTACGAGTTGGGTGAGACACAACGTCTAAGATCACTGAAGGAAGTAAGAGACTACTGTCATTCTAATGGTATAAAATTTGATCCGTCACTGTTCAGTTTTAAAGGAAGCAATAAGTCCCAAGGCATTGTAAAGTCCACTCCTAGTGCTAGCTCAAGTCCCAGTTACACACCTCCACACACCTCTTTCTCTGAAACTCATAAAACCAGTTCCTGACTAGAAGACTCCATACCTACCACATATAAACAGGCGTTAAAATCACCTCAGTGGGAACTCTGGAGACAGGCAATGAAGGAAGAGATGGATGTTATAAATAAAAGACAAGTATGGGTATTAACACCTCTACCACCCAACACCGAACCACTAGGCTGCAGATGGGTATTCACCATCAAACGAGACGACAAGGGACGGGTTGCAAGGTATAAAGCGAGACTTGTAGCACAAGGCTACAAACAAGTCAGGGGTGAAACGTACGATGAGACGTTTTCGCCCGTAGTCAATTTCAGTCTAATTCGCTTTTTCTTTGCAGCCCTTGTCTCAAGTCTCGGATGGATCCACACTCAGTGTGATGTAAAAGGTGCCTATCTGTATGCCCCTCTTTCTGATAACATCTACATGAAACAACCATCAGGGTTCGAGGTAAAAGGTAAAGAGCATTTAGTCTGCAAACTCCAGAGGGCCCTCTATGGCCTCCACCAGAGTGGACGAGTTTGGTTTTATGAACTACATAAGATTTTAATTTCTCTTGGTTTTAAAAAGTTAGAGTGGTGTAACTGCGTCTACTCGTTCTCTAATTATGTTGTTTTATTACTTTATGTGGATGACTTTGTAATATTAAGTAACCATCAGAAACATATTAATGAAGTTTTAACTCTTTTAACTAAACATTTTGACATAAAAATCCTGGGGAGAACACGCAAATTACTTGGTGTTGAATTTGAGGAGGATGGGAATGGCACTGTTTCAATTCATCAAAGGCAATATATTGATGATATTTGTACAAGGTTTAAAGAATTCAATTTTCCCATTACATCACTCCCTATAACTAAAGGCACGGTATACTCCAAGTCACAATGTCCTCAAACCGAAGCAGAAACCCAGGAAATGTTGCAATATCCATATAGAAGTGTTTTGGGCTGCCTTTCATTTTTAACAAGCAGGACACGTCCTGATATTTCGTACGCTGTAAATATCTTCAGCCAATTCCAGAGCAATCCTGGGATTGTTCACTGGAATGGTCTCCTGAAGCTTTTAGGGTATGTCCAAAGCACAAAACACTATAAACTGAGGTTACCTTGCAACCACATAAACCTAATAACTTACACCGACGCGGATTTCGCCGCTAATAGGGATGACAGGACATCAATGGGGGGACAACTACTAATGTTAGACAAAGCTCCTATCATGTGGAGAGCCTTTAAACAAAAATCTGTCTGTTTGTCTACTATGGAATCAGAATTTGTGGCTTTAACAGAAGCAACTAAAGAGCTTCTATGGTTCAGTAGGATCATAACTGAATGTTATGACAAACATATTTTTACAAGTCCACAAGTTAAACCAACACTTTTAGTAGACAACATGGCCTCCATTGATTTTCTTAAGTCTCCCATTGAAAATTACAGAACGAAACACATTGACGTAAAATTATTCTTTGTTAGAGACCTTTTAAACCAAGAGATTTTTAATGTTAAACACGTAGCCAGTAAATCTAATCTCTCAGACATTTTTACTAAACCTTTAACAAAGTTTGATCTTAAAAAATTTATTGATGTAATTTTTAGTTATAAGTAATTTATATATATACATGATATTTAAATGCTATGAAAAAAAAGAAACTCCTCCTCCTTTGAACTGGTGTCAAGCATTAAGATGCTTGTTTAACTTTTCATGTTAAACCTTGAAGTTTAGCATTTTTTTAAACTGAAATTTTTGTATATTTCAGTACTTTTCTTTTGAAGAAAAAATGTTTGAATATGTAATTATACTCTTGTTATTTCATATTTGTTTCGTATGCATACGTTTCATAATATCACTTCATAGGTTTTGAAAATCGAGTTGTATTCTGTTTTTATTGCATATGTAAATATGAAAATTTTCTTCTCGTTTTAAGAGTATATATAACAAGTTTTTTTCCATATTTAAATTGGCCAAATCATTTGCAAATGTATATCGTTTCAAAAGCTTAAGCATATTATTATTTTTTTTTGTGTTGTCTTTCATGTGAGCGCTCACAGTCACAATCATTTAACTATGTCACTATCATAATCATAATTCATAATCGCTATCACGATCATGATCGTTATTATTCTCATTATTGAAATTTTCTCATTTGCATAACATGTATCTTTCATATATTATCAAAGTATTTTCATATTGTAATTCATGTATATTTATTCTTTATATTATCCTGAATTTGCGTTTATGTGATAATCATTCTCTTTCAGAATAAATATGCAAATGTATAATTGTTTAAAATTCATTCGAATATTGTTACAAGTCAAGACCAAAGGAAAAATCATCATATTAAATTCTTATGTAAAGGTAACTCGTAGTCACTTGCATGTGACGAGGTAATTGTAATTATCTTTCACGGTTTTTTTTTTCAGGAAAATGTTATCTTTATAGACTTTTGCTATTGAACTTTTCCGACGTGAAAAAAAAACTTTTCGTTAGAGTTACAATTGTAACTGAACTCTCATGAAATGAAAAAAAAATTTTGTTAATCGAGTTGTTATATATAATTGTTAAAATTGTTATTGTTATTAAATATTGTTATTAACATTGTTGAAAATTGATGTTTTTGATTAACCCTGTTGAAGTTATTGAATTTGTTGCATTTATACTTGTTAATGTCAAGTTTCTGTTTTACTGGTAACTATCGAAGTGTGATAGTTTATATTCTAATGTTTTACATTATTCCATATATATATATATATATAATTTACAATATCTGTTGATTATCCATTTTATTTTTAAGTACGAGTGTTAAGGGGGGGGGCGATTGTCAGCCATTTTTCTTCCTTAACACTCTAAAATACATAATTCTAATTATATATATCGTAATATTGTAAAATGGCATGGCTTACTATCTTATGTTTTATTCCAACTTCCTTTCTTTCCTTTGCCGGCATTTTCCATTTTCCATCTTCCGTATCCAGTTTCCGAACTTTTGTTTACACGTTCAAATCAATCGCTTATCTTTTCCGTGGGTACGTTCATTCTGGTTTTATCGCTCCGTTCGATCTCAATCCGCAAGCATCGCGGATCGCATCTCGCAAGTGGCGGTCTTGCATTTCTTCCGTCGCAAGTCAGGAGCTCGCTTACTCAACTCGGAGGGGCGTATCCAGTTTCGGAATTGCCGCGGCTATTTAAAGCCGGCGGAGATATGTTGTGCGGTGGATTTTGAAGTGATGTTATGTCTCTAGACAATTGATGTTAACGTCAATATGATACAGTTTCAGAAATGTATTTTTAACTCATACAGTTTTAAAAGTTTTAAAGTTAACATCTAGTTGAGTAATTATGCTAAATCCATTGCTGGACATTTGATTTTGAATATGGTTTTATCAATTTCGCCGGTGTTTCATTTCATTAGCAGTAGTAACCCATTTGTGTTTGTTTTAATCAAATCATCATATGTATGTGTAGACATTATTAGCTTCAGTTAAAAACTCTGTTTTCTTAAGACTTTTCATCGAGTTATTAGATGTGCCGTATTGCTGGAATTTCTTTAATACGTCGATAGCTATCGTCCATAAGTGAGTCTGTTTTGCTTTTTCATTGCTATCCTAGTATTGTTATATGCCATGCCATGCCATTCAATAAGTAATATTATTTCAATACATAGAATGATTTTAAGTTAAATTTGGAGTTGAACTCATTTTCCTGTTTACATTTTACCAGTTATTTTTTCATCTGAGTTTATACTTATTTTCATTTAAACTTGAATATTATTTCATGACTTAGAATAATTTTAACTGAACTTGTTTTCCGTTCACATTATGCCTGTTATATTTTTCACCTGGACTTATATATGTTTTGATTTAAACTTACATTTATTTTTCGTCAATAAACGTTAGCCTGTTTTTACTGAAAAACAGTTTCTTTAATGTCTTATACTACACTGTCACAACGTCACCAATTACTTACTCTTTTAGGTCACCGTAATTACACTGTTATAAGCTGCTAAATTTTACTCTGTTTTAGACGGTTCTTGTTACAGAACCGATCATTATAAAGAACTCGCAGCGCAAAAGCGCTGCGCCGCGGTTTTCGAGATAAACTATCGCAGCGCTTTTGCGCCGCGTAGCAGTCAAACGGTTAAAGCTAAACTGATTTCTTCATCTTTTGTATGTTTCTTTTCATATATATTATTTTTTACACCTGAAAATCAAATATATTTTTTATTTTTTAAAACTAATTTGCCATGTTCTTACATAAAGGGCTGTACAAATGTAACATTATGAACTTTTTGGTAATTTTGGACCCCCTCCCCCCTTCCGATATAATACATTATCATCCTTCTCTTTCCTTTATTACTGTTATATAGTATATTGGAAACTTATGTAATTGAGATAAGTTTTTACCATGCCTTTTCAGTAAGAGTAAATAAAGAACATAATAAATTCTTTTAAAGCAATTTACTTGTTTTAAAATTATTTTGCTTAGTTCTGTGTATGAGTTTCTCTTTTGCTTTTTCCTACATTATATTTAACTTCAAATTCAATTTTGGTCTGTATCAATTTTTTCCATGTACTCATTATATTTCTCAAAAATTTGTAAAGCATATTTTCGTAATGAGGGTTAGTATAATCCTTTATGAAACCAGCACAGGCTTAATGTTGTTGAAGTCTTGGTTAAATTTTAGTGTTTCAGATTGATACAGAAAATTCTGCTATTGGTATTTTATGCATTGCATAACTTTGTTTCATTAGATTTTGAGCTTTATTATTATTTTAAAGTATAACTGTGTTACATATTATTTCTTAATAAATGTTTATAATTTTTCTCACTTAAAATATTTTTCCATTGTTTTACAAGAATATGAGAAATTTTAATATTGTATAATCATGAATTAAATTTTTTATTTTAGGTAAAAAGCATAGCAAAAGAATATTATGACGATTTGCCTCAACATAACTCCTGGATCAAAGTTATTTGGGATTTCATTACAGACCCGGCTATCGGACCTTATGCTCGAGTCAAAAGGCCACATAAACCAAGGGACTAAACTTTTGTATTGTTGGCTTATAATAATTTGTGGTACAGATTTTTAAACTACTCGTTAAATCATATTAAAAGTTCCATATTTTTCTTTCAAGTTTTCAATATTGTATTTAAATTATATTCAAAGTATTTAATGTTTCTTCCATTAAATTAAATAAAGTGGTTCTCAGCCTTGAATACAAATTTTAGATTTTAAAAATAAAGGATTTATATTTATAGTTGAAAATATTATCTTGAGATTCTTTTATCACTGAATGCTAAATAAATGTTGTAAATGAAACTTATTTTACAGCAATTTATTTATTAGTTGGATGTCTTATTTCTTTTTAGTGGTTTATATTACACACACACATGTATTCTATTTTTATCTGTTTTTAATGACAAATATATAATAAATTAACATGACTTTTTTTGAAGTTTTGGTTTGCCTCAAAGAATACTTATAAAGATATAAAGAGAAACATGTGTATAAGTGAGTTTTAATATGAAAAAGTCCTCTGAGAACAAGTTTTAGGTTTTTAATGTGTTTTTATGTAAAATTATGGAACAGAACAAGGTTCAGATCTACTTGTAATCAAATACCTTTTTTTTTTAATATTGCTGCTTTTAAATGTATTAAAAAATATTTACATTTCTTTTTGATGTTTACTGATATATTCCAACTGGATACAGTTTTATGCTTAGTTTATTTTTTATTCATTTTAAATATTGTATGACATTTAAAATAAATCATTGCAAACTTCTGTTTAAAATTCCATATGACTTGATTGAATAATGTTCACTTAGTATGCTTATCGTGTTAGATAATGTGTTACAACACTTAAAATCAATTTCATACTAAAGTATATTTTTCTGAGCTTTATTTCAAAAATCACAGCAATGCAATATATAACATTTTCAAGCTTTTGGAAATTATTTTCATAGAAGAATATGATTGCATTAAGTATAAGATTCCATACTTTGTTTGACTTAAATCAGTAAATGCATATTTAAAAGATGTACATACTTTATATTTTAATACATTCAAAAATATTTATATTTAGAGCTTTTATATATTGTAGTAATATATTTTGTCATTTTAGGCTACAAAAAAAGTTATATGCAGGTTGTTTCAATACCAAGTTTTTATTATTATTCTCTTTTAGATGTCCTAGAGCCATACTACAATAAGAAGTTTTTGTACAGAAAAATAAGGTTGTAATCCATGTACATTAGTAAAAAATACAGAGTGTTTAATTTCAATTGGAAGCTAGATTTCTGTTAGTAACATTAACAATAATGAAAAGACTTTTATAAAATTTGACATGGACTTATCTCGTTTTGCATGAAATTTGGTATCACAAAAAGTGTTGAAAATGCATATTAATCTGGTCATATGTCAGCTACAATTGTGTTTGCTAGTTCTTTTTGGATATGAATATGGTCAGTTCTATCACTTGCCAATAAATTGTTACATTAAACACAAAGCAAGATAAAGCTTGCAAATAGTGTCGTTGTTAAATATATGAACAAAAATCTGATTTTAAATTGAAGTTAGACATCCTGTATGAATAAATTTATTATGGCTCTAACTTTCTGTGTGAAAATTGTTTATAGCAGTTTTTCTGTTATACCTACCCATTGAACCAATTTTAATTTTGAGAAACATCCTGTATATAAAACTTGGTTTAATTAAAAATTAGTGGTTACATAACAAATGTTTCTCTAATAAATTTTAGCTGTACTGAAATGCATAAAATTTCGTTGTATATCATTCTGTAAAAAATACAAAAGAAAAAAAAAATACAGCAGCAGTTTATATAAGAAATTATTTTTATCTTGTTAAATTTTTTACTTAACTAGAAAAGTATTATGTACATATGCTGAAATTTTTACCTAATACATTCACTTATGTGCTGATCTCATTGAACTAATGCCAGGTTTTCTTTCTTTCTTTTTTTTTTTTTTTTTTTTTTTTTTTTTAAATATTATATCAAGTTTAAAAGCTTAATTGCTTTGAGCAAAAGAAAATGTACAGTAACAAATTTATTATTTTGAAAACTATAAATATGTAAAATAAAACATTAATTAATGTGTCATCTAAATCTTGATTTTAAAGATTATTAGGTGTCAAAGAAGTATTATTTAAAGTCTAATTTAGGTGTCACATATGATAGCAATATTATGTATGTTTCAGAAACACTTAACAATCCCCTTTTCTTTTAAAAAATATAACAATGGAATGACTTTTGGGCTATGGCTTGACAATGAAAATTACTTTATGAAAAATCTTTCCTTTTTCAGCATTTTGATGCTAAGTTTTGTTATTTCATCTTTCTCATGTAAATATTGTTGAAGAGAAACACTTTATTGCTTATCTGCAAGAAAAGTGACACATTTCACAAGGATTCTCATAAAAATTGAGGTCAGTTATAAGTACATCTTGTTACAAAAAAGTTTCATAACTGTAGTTATATGAAAAATCACTTTATTATATTATATGTAAATTTGTGACTGCAAAAAAGTGGTGGATTGTGAGGGGAATTAAAATGATCCAATCTTCCAAGTGTCATCCTATATCTTCTACTTAAGCATTTTGTTCTTTTATGCATATTTTATTCCTGCATGCAAAGCTAAATGCTACAATTTCATGTTATAATAAAATTATTCAAATTCTCTTTTGCGATCTACTTTTCTCGAGATGTATCTCTTTTCTTGCAGTTGAACAATATGTTGTATAATTTGTGTTTGTTTGTTTCTGTTTTGTCTTTATTTGATTTTTAATTATCAACTATATTGTTTGTAAATAAGCTATGACATATTAATTATACTATAAAGTATAGGATAAAATATTTTTTTTTTCCCTACATATAATACTAATGGACCATGACTATAGTTTTGAAAATAATTTTCTACTCTTATCATCAGGTGAGATTAGCAGAGAATAGTTATCAGGCAAAGAATAAAAAAAAGTTTTGCAAAAAAGTATTAAATTGTTTGATTTATATTTCGATTGAAAGGGGATTAAACATTCCAAGCAATAAAAAAATGTCAACTGTCAACCACCATAAATTAAAAAGTAAAAAGATCTCTTTGGGTTATATTTTTATCTAGATCCATAAACATTTTTTTTTTTAAATTAAAACTTTGGACAGCTTATCACAAATTAAAAAATAAAAAGATCCTTTTGGGTTATGTTTTTGTTTAGATCCATAAACATTTTGTGTGAGGGGGATAGATAGATAGAAAGGGGTGATAAGATTTCTCATCTGAATATTCAATAGAAAAAACTCTGCTATGTATTGCTGGATTTCAAGCATGATTGAACTTTATATACGGTTTGTATATGATATAGATATGAGAATAATAAGCACATTTCACTAGGGATAATTTTTCACTATACCTTTATGAGGTTACAATTCACGAGAGAATGTATACAACAAGGATATAAATTTAAATGTGTCATTTCCCCATGTTTGCTTTCTGTTTTTTGAGCATTTTAATGTATTTTAACATTGTTCGATGCATTTTTCTTATCTCTAGTCTTATTTTCTTGTTATAAGGAAAAAAAAAAAAATTCAGTTATTAGGAATCAGTTATACAGTCTGATCCCGATTTAACAAATTCATCAGGACCATAAATTTTATTCGTTAAATCAGGTTTTTGTAATATCAAAGTCAAAAAACAAACAAACTGCTTTTACCTTATTGAACAGCTCTAATAAGTCACTACACAAAAATATCCATAATTAGAAATTGTACACTCTTTATTCAGCAGCCAAAGATACAGCCAATAATCCACACTAATTAATTTTTAATTTTAAAGTACTGTGTGATAGATCTAAGAAGATTGTGTATAAAGTGTATGTGTCACAAATAGATTTTTTTCACCAATTCAACAAAATTATCCAATATGTTCTTTCATAATTGTTATTTGGACTTCTAATACATTGTGATACTTAACTTTTTACCATCACAATAGTTGAAAAAAAAAAAAGTGACATATATGCAGTACATTGTAGTTTAGTTGAAATGCTATTAAATTAAATTAGTTCAAGTTTATTATTTTAAGATAAATCTGTTAAAACAATATTAACTCTGGCTTTTTATTGCTGATTTACTAGTAAAAATTTTATTTCCAACTGCACATTGTTTGTGCTTGTATATACGTATTGGAGCTTATTGTATATAATTGTGATTAGTTCTCCCAATTTCTTAAAAAATATGATTTTACTTCCAGTTAGGTTATAAATTCTTTTTTTTTCTCTAGTCACAATATTAATTGACTGGATAAAAAATAGTAAAATAAATAATTGAAATAAAGTTATTTTAAATTAAAGCTAAGCCTTTGTAGTTATGATTTTTGAAAATGCTTTTATTTAATGTTTCATTGACTTTCTTGTTCTGAAGAGAGAAAAAAAGAAATTTAGTCCAGTTTCCATAATTACACATGTAGGTATCTCTTAAGATTGCTTCAATATTAATTTACTGAAATTTGTATTATTAATTGCATAATTGACTATAGTAAGACAGCCACCTGTAAAATTTAACTTTCACTTTACATTACTAGATTCAAATATGCAGTTTATATAACTGTTATTCTAAAGTTTATATTTTGTATGTTATAATTGGCAAAATTATTATAGAATATAAAATGCAGTGAGTGTGTGTGTATATACCGGGTGTCCAAAAATGACTGATGGATTTTAAAATTCAATAACTTGCAAATGGTGACAGCTATTTAAAAAATTTTTGCAGGAGGGTTATGTATGATGTCAGGAGTTTTTTTACCGTAATTTTTTATTTTAGTTCGAATTTCAAACAATAGGTGGCACTGACGGTGATTGAAGGCCAGGTGATCAGTGCTGAATGAAGCGTCGACCTGGCCTTCAATCACCATCAGCGCCACCTATTGTTTGAAATTTGAACTAAAAAAAAATTACAGTAAAAAAACTCGACATTATACATAACCCTCCTGCAAAAATTTTTTAAATAGCTGTCACCATTTGCAAGTTATTGAATTTTAAAATCCATCAGTCATTTTTGGGACACCCGGTATATATATATATAATACGATTAATGGTTATATATATATATTGATCCCTTTGAATGTATGCGAAAGGTGGAAAAATAATTGCATTAGGTTGTATCAGTATTAATGAATAAATTTTTGTTCATGCATTTAATTATGCAAGTGTTTATGTTAATTCCTATTAGGCACTTTTAATTGCATACATTTTAATTGTTTCTATCTTGTCTTGGATGTTGACTTTCATATGATATACGGTTCACAATTCAAGACATGATTAATGGAATTAGCTAAGTTATAGTTTATAATTTGAATTTTTATCAATATTGATATACAGAATCGAGAATTATGTTTTAAATACTCTAGGTAAATTGTTCCAACTTTTGCACTGCATTGTGTGACTGAAAAAGCAAAAAAAAAAAAAAAAAAAAAAAAAAAATAGTATACTGATTTTTAACTGTGGCTATTATAACCACCGTATATATATGTATCTCCCATTTATTAAATGATTGATCATTTACGTGGATTATTGGGGAAATAACCCACTTCCATATTTAAATTGGATTTTTGAGTCTTTTTATTTTTTTTCATTGATATAACATCATACATTTAGATTATTGCTTATTTGTTGCTTTTGTTTTCTCTGATAGAAAATAAAATGTTTTTTGAATACAATATTGTGCAATTTTCTTTTCATACTGAATTTTACTGCAAAGTCATCTTAGATTTCTATCCTTTTATTTGGCAAGAGTTCAGAAGCAATTTGTATTTTCTAAAGCTGTTATGTAGCAACTAGACTTGTCTTGGCACTTTTGGATGTGTGGGTTTCCTTTGGTGTAAAAACTTTTTCACATTTTTGAAGATTATATTATTTTTGAGCAGCATTGCTAAATAAAGGGTTAGAATATGAACACAATATTAAAATTGAGATTCATATTCATCTGTTTATTTTTATTTACTATACTCTCAAGCAAACAAACAAAAAACTGTCTAATTTTGGAATGGAAAGTGAAATAATTATTATCCAGTATTATTTCTTATCTTTAATAAAATATTATTTCAGGAAATATTTTATTCAGATAAATACAATTTAAATTTTATAGTTTTTGGTTTATGTTCACCAAACCAAATTTCACAAAAGAAAATTTTATATATCTATTAAAAAAAAAAAAAAAAAAAAAAAAAAAAAATCACAGAAAATAGTAGAAATTCTGAAAAAATGACTGGTTTCTCTTATTTTATGTAATTTATTTAATGTGGTAACTTTTTTTTTTTTTTTTTTTTTTTTTTAAATGGTCCTTTTATTAATAGTAGAATATTTATATTTATAAAACATAAATATACATGGCAGTAAAAAACTGTTATTTCTCTTTTGCCAGTGGCAACAATTGGTTTGTTTAGGAAAAAATACTAAAACTACTTTAAACAGATTTGTCATTTCTTCTGGAGCGAAATATTTTGACCATTTCCAGCAAATAATGAGTTACTTTTGATTACAATATTCTGCTACAATAAAATGCTGAGATACATGGTGGTAAAAAAACAGTTATTTCTGTTAGAAAATCATACCTGTTAAACAGAACTTCAGTCAGAATAGATTTATTTGTTGTGGTATTTTTTGCAAAAAAAAAAAAAAAAAAAAAAAAAAAAAAAAAAAAAAATGAATTGCTTATGATTGTAATATTTTTATATGATTATTTTATGTTACAATGATTTTGTTGATATAATGGCATGTTGTGATACAATATTACATTCTTTAATAAGAGAAAAGGACATGTTGAGCTGTAAAAATGGCTAATCTTTGACTGTCCCCCCCCCCTCCAGAAAAGGGAGTTTACAGTCTGAAGTTAAGAATTTTCATAAGACAACAGTGTGCTGCTGAAACTGTGAACAAAATGGAGCTGATAACCTTATGTAAGCTGTAGAATATTCTGTTCAGAAGGCAAAATAAACTTATGGCAGTGAAGGCGAAACTGTGGCATAGCTATGGAAATATGCGAGATTTTTAGGACAGATTCTCTCTCACTGCACAGCATCAGCTAATTTTGGTTATTTTGCATAAAAAGCGAAATAGATTATCCTTTTCTATGCCAACCAAATAGCAATGAATTATTGAAAATTATAATTGTAGCAGATGTTGACAAATAAATAAATAGAAATAAACATTAGAAGAACTTAAATTTTTTAAAAAGAAATTAGAATTCATCAATGAGTACTTAATAGACATAGATCTAAAACAAAAATAGATTATCCTTCTTTAGCCAATAAGAATTGCTGAAAACATAGATTACAGAAGAGGCTGACAAAAATAATAGAGACATAAAGAATTTGTTTTCAAATAAGCATTTGAAAGATAGATCCAAAGCGCAAAATAGATTTATCTTAATTTTTGCCAACCAAAGAATGGTGAATTATTGTAATTGCAGAAAAACATGACAAAAAATAAACAAATAAAAAAATTACAAAGAAATCCAATTTTTTCAAAAATTAGAATTCACCAAAAAGTATTCGATAGACATAGATCTAAAACAAAAATAGATGATCCTTCTTTTGTTTAAAAGAATTGTTAAAAACACTGATTACTGAAGAGGCTGATAAAAATGAAAAAGGGACAAATGACTCAGGTTAAGAAAAATAATTCAGATATCCCTTGAAACATGCAAGTACATTGAGGGTTAGAAAATCAAATTTTGCATTGCTGCAAAATACATTCTAAAAGGAAAAAAAATGTGCAATTGACTTTGTTAAGCATTTTCTTTAATGCGTAAGACATGCAAATTTGAAGTAATCGGATTGTATTACAATAAGTTTAAAATCACATTTTTCAGATTTTTAAAAATAATTATCCTTATATTAAGTTAGCATAGTTAACCTGAAAAACTGCAATAATGCAGACTTAAAATTCGCTTTGTTTCTTGAGTATTATTTATTAAATTAGCATTTATGTTTATGGAAATTAGGTATTTTTTTTTTCAAAGTTTGAAATCAAGCTGCAATAAGTACTTTAACAATAATGTATATCAAAAACAATTTTGTACATTTTTATGATGTTTATTGATTAGTGCATTAATGTCATAGGATTAACTGCATTAATTAAAAGAAAACTGTATTTTTCTATAATCTTTTATAGTGATAAAAAAAATATATATATATATTGACATTGACACTTTTTCTACCTAGGTATAGATAGATACATGCATATTAGGACAAAGTGTATTTTTTTTTTCCTGCTAGCACAGAAGTTGTAGAGATGTCTCACAAAATTTCAAATTAATCAATAAATAGTTTCCAGTTCCAATTTAGGGTCTAAATGTGCAATTTTAGCCTAAAAGATTGTAAATTTTCACATTTCAGTAATATTTTTAACATTTGACCTTTTTTTTCAAGCAGTGCAAAAAAGTTGAAGGAATGTATAAGAAACGCAAATTCAAAATTTTAGAGCAATCAATAAATATCTTCCACTTTAAAGGGTCTAAATATGGAAAATTAGCAACAAATGTTGTAAATTTTCACATTTTAGCAATTTTTGATTTTCTATTCCCTCTAGCATGGAAAAATTGTAGAATATACAAGAAACATAGGTGCAAAATTTTAGAATAATAAATAAATATCTTCTGGTATCCCTTAGGAGTCTAAAAATGTCAAAATAGCCAGAAATTATGTAAAATTTCACATTTTAGGGATTTTTATTGATTTAATAATGGGAATAAGGTAAGTCATGCTTTTTTTCTGCTGTATAGAGCTATTGGTACTTACATATTAATGCCACCACAACAGAAGTTGCGCTAATATACCAATAAAGAGCAATGTTGCCGTCAAAAAATGGCGTAAAGATTGAGGGGGGAAAAGAACTAAAAATGGCATCAAAAATCAGCAAACAACAATGCAATAAGAAATCCAAAAGTTAACTGCGTGCGAACAACAAGATTGCTCTTTATTGGTACATTAGTGCAACTTCTGCTGCAGTGGTGTTAATACGTAAGTACCGAGCTATTTTGTAAGAAATCCTTATATAGTAAAACCCCTGTTATCCAAAAAGCATGGGACCAAAGCGTTTTCGGTTAAACAGGATGCCATAGGAATTTTCAAATAATCGGGATTCCATTGGAACTTTAGAATAACCGGGAGGCTTATGGTGAAAACTTGTTTGATGAAAAGCTGTGATCGTAACTTAGAACATCTTTGTAATAATAATGTGGTACCATATTCAAAGCACTCTGAATGAAAAAACAAAATTGCAAGTTGCTTCAACAGCAAAGTGAAAACTTATTTGTTAAAATCAAAGGCGCCAATGGCGAAGTAGCACAAGTTCCCTTTTTAAACATTTGAAGACAGAAATTTCTGTGTCAAAGGGAGAGATGTGCGTGCAACACAAGAAAATACAAACTGTAAATTTAAGTAAGGAATGAAAAATTACGTACGCTGGTTTAAAAAAAAAAAAAATGCACATCACAAACTGAAATGAAATAATACTGATCCTACAAATGAATTACCAAATAAGTAAGTTGGCTCTATTTATTTCATAAAGAACATACTTTTGTAACACTATTTCTACCAGTGTCCAATAACACTTTTCAAAGTTTTGATTTTCACTTATTTTACTTATAATTTTTAAAGCTAATAAGTATTAAAACAAATCTTGTGTATTAAAAATGATTCGGAATTGTTATGATCTAAAACTTGCAAATAAAATAGTAATAATAAATCAACATACATTGAAAAGTGTCATTTAACATCGATAGAAATAGTACTGACGATAAAATTTTTCACATTTAAAAAGGACTTTAACGAATTTTAAAGTCTATCGGATAACCAGGGTTCTACTGTATTGGTTTGTATTCCAGCTTCATGGTAACGAGCTATTACTGAGGCATTTAATGCAGCACTTGGATAGCGATACAACTAGCCTTTAAAAAAAAAAAAAAAAAGGACGTAAATCTTGCAGAGCCAATTTACGGAATACCGATCAATTTATATGAGCTTTACAGCATCGTTTCCCTGACGAGATATAGATCCTAGTTTATATAAAGACTTGAGTTTCAATTTTTTTTTGGTACAATAATGAGACAGTTCTTACCTTTACATATT
This sequence comes from Maratus speculifer, assembly GCA_964019185.1. NCBI lineage: Eukaryota > Metazoa > Arthropoda > Arachnida > Araneae > Salticidae > Maratus > Maratus speculifer. The sequence continues at coordinate 136,357,091 of OZ025297.1, read as the reverse complement.
ATACAACAAGTGTTAGAGTTCTGACAGTGAGGTATTGACAAATATTAGGTTTCTTATTTGTCGTACCGTCGGCAGTAGTCATTGATCCATAACCTCTTATAGTTACATCAGAAGAAGAAATAGAAGTATTTCGAGACTGAAGATCACGAAATACATACTATCTGCATTTACAGCACAACTTAGAACAACAGTAGATCGCAGCTTTTCGAACATTTAAGTATTGATATGACTTTTCTGTTAGATCAGATACGAACAGTTTTCCGCCTGGCTCTACAACAATGGCACTGACATCCAAACATTATTTATTAAAAATTTCTTTAATAAATATTTACAAAAAGAGTTTCAGAAAACATTGACCTCTGAACAACGTAAATACTTTTTGAGTACGGCAAAACAAATTTGAATGCGCTCCGATAATAGTGCATTTGGTTCTCTCGCATAACACATTTTTTTCTTTAATAGGTAGACGCACAAGCTGAACCCAAATAAACTAATGCTCATATAAAAGCTTATAAAGAATAGTATCATTGTGTGTCAAAATTAATTGGGTTCATCGAGCACTTCTTTTAAAAAAATTAACTCAGACACTCAAAAGGACAAAAATGTAGAAAAAAAAAGCCAAAACACTCCGTTTTCGGGCAATAATTTCAATGACTTACTATTCTTTTTATCAGGTAAAGTTTACTGTAAACAAAAATACATATCTTTAATTATGCAAAGCCACTGTACAATTATCGGAATTCGAAACCTTTTTTTTTTGGGTATATGATGGGTGAAAAATAGCCCTTATCAGCCCACCTCCTTTCCGACTTTATGCCTAAATTTTTGGATTTTTCCCTGCTTTCCCGGACTTGTAGGAACCCTGTACGATTTTACTGTATGTGACATGACACATGCTTGTTCTTTTCAAATGAGCAAAAAATTAGGAACTAGTGCAGTTAGAAAAAATAGTTTATTATACATATTTACATATTAGAATTGTTTTGCTTCATTAAAATGCATCATTATATAAGCCTTTTAAAATGTTTAGAATGGAATGTTGAAATTATCAATCATTTTTACAGTGATCAGGAACAGGATACAAAAGAGCTGCAGTGAAAATGAATAATAAAATAATTAAAAACAATATTAAAATTGTGAAGACAGGATTGTATCCTAACCAATAAGTAATTAATAAGAATACTAAAAAGTAGCTTATTAAATGCTTATTTGCTAAGAAACGTAAATAAATGCGAGGTGGCAAATGTACAGGAGTCCGAGAAACAGTCATCATATCTTTGGATTTAATCACATCGTAGTATGTTACAGGTTTAGCAAGAACTCTACGGTATACTTTCCCCCATATCGTTGGACTATGATACAATAGTTGAATCTCTACAGCATACTATAAAAAAAAAAAAATCATTTATTATTGATTGATACAGAACAAAACATTTACATCATTACAACATCGAACCATACTTGTATTACTTTTTAAAAGTATGAGTTTAAAGTTTAAGAAATCATCTACATTTCGATAAACTAGCACAAAGTTAATTCTAGAAATCTAAAGTTCCATCCATATTAATGTTAAGTCAATAGGAAATGTCAAAATGACATAGATTATCTTTTTATAATTAAAACAGATATAGGGGAGAAAGGGGCACATTTGCACAAAATTTTAGAAAATCAATTCATTTCTTATTTAAATTATATTAATTCCATTTTAAATATTTTATAATAAAAACAATTTCATTCCTTTATCTTATGAACCAGAAATTAAAAGTTTTCCATGTAAATATAAGTTGTAAGGCTTTAAAAAATTGGAAAATTTCTGTTCAAACTTGGCCCATGTAGGGATACCTTTGAACAAGTAAGGGGCACCTTTGAACAAATGAATAAAATATGAAAATAATGATGGTTTTTATAAAAAAAACTGCATGTGTTTCAGAAATATAAAGTAATAGTAATAAAATTAAATAACTACATTTTATTTAAATTATTATTATTTTTATGATTTAACCAAACTTAAATCCATCAAAGTTGATTTCAAAACTCATTACTCAAGCAATACACAATGTCTCTCCAGTTATGTTTGGTTATGAAAACATTTTTACAATATTCTTAAAATTTACCAATGTGATATATAATACTTCTGGAAAATTAAAATTTTTCATTCACTCTTTTTATGAAGAAACCTGAAATAAAATTCTGTTTTATAAGTTATGAACCAGAAATAATGTTTGGGAAAGAGAAAATGAAACAAGCTTTGTTAGACAAAATTGCTAAATCACGAATCATTATTGTATATCCGAGATTTGCAATTATCCAACAGATGTATACCATCATCAATTTAAATTTGAAACTTCCTATCACTGATAGATCCAGACATTGTAATCTATGTGTGCAGTAAAGGAGGATTTTTATCAGTATAAGTCCATTTTCTTCAACATTCTTAATTAACCTCATTTCACATAAAAAAATTCCAAAAATAATAATATTTAGATGCATCCACAACCCTTTTTTTAACAGTTTTAAATGTTCAATGGTGTCCCATCACATGGAGTTAAACATTACAAATATTTACTAAATTCAGCTGAGGAATTTGGATAAAACAAAGCTTATAAACTAAAGCTAACATCTTTATTTAAGTATTGAAAAATAAATAAAAATTTTAGGGATACAAAATTGTTGACAAAAATCTTACAACTTTATTTTCTTAAGTTTAGATTCAAGAGGGAGAAAAATACACATCTTCTTTAAACAGTATTGTTCATGCAAAATAGTGCAGCTTTGTATAATTATTGCATTGAATCAGTAGTAATGTACTGCCATTTGCATTTTTAAAAAAGAACTAATTTTAAGGAAAATATTTAGAGTGTTCAAAGGTGCCTCCAGTTCAAACATGCCCCCCCCCCCTCTCCCCTACTACAAAAGTTAAAAATTACATGTAAAACTGAAGTTTTATATATATGTATGTATTTAATGCTTTATTAACCCTTCAACTGTCCTGCAGAATTTTCAATTCATGTTTAGCGATTCATAAAATAGCAACTATTGAAAAATATTTATATCAGAATTTTTAGTTGATAACCTTACATAATTATCTATCTCATTCACTTCAAAAAATTTACTTTAATATAGATTTTCTGTTAGATCAGCCTTTGTTTCCAAAAGTTACAAAGCAGAAAACTCCGGTTAGGATGCTTAAAGGGTTAACTTATAAATTACCTTCACTAAAATTCTATAAAATTTGAGAATTATGTTAGTCAGGCACAGATGATAAGTTACCAGATATTGTTTCCAATGCCATCATTCGTACAGCATTCATTTAATTTAAAAATATACACCTTTCAATCATTGCATTTAAATTATGTATTGTTACATATATTTAGTACACATCTTTTACTTATTTCATTTGAAATACAAAAATAAATATATTATAGAATAAACTAAAACATTTTATTCCATTTTCAAAACACTGTTTCTAATTTATATAGACAAAAGACAAAAACTGCATCAATAAGGGGAAAAAAATTTGGCAAGATTTGCCACTTAACCACTTTAGTCCTGATGTCACCTAGAGGAGACACTAAAAAATACCCTTTATTTAAATCAATTTAAATGCTTCTAACATAGTTAAAATTACATCTAGACTTTTTTGATAAACGTGTGCCTATTAGAAGCATCAATATATAGACTGATGCATCTTTGGAGACATTTTATAATAATTTTATAAATTTATTTATATTTTATAATTTTAAACTGTCTTTTGAAGTGCTACGCAAAATTTGTTTCAGGACTGAGGGGGTTATGTTAACACAAAGGTACCTAAAACTATAGTTTAATTTAACTATAATTAAAACTATAGTTTAACTATAGTTTAAATTATAAATACTGATGTTATGATGCATTTTAAGTTTATTCAAAATTAAGTATTAGTAAAATTTGCAAATTTTACAGATCAATACTTTATTTCTTTCTACTTACTTCAATTGTCATGAAATGAAAATAAAGGATTCATGAAAGGTTTTTATTACTTAAATTTGATGGAATGAAATGAAATGCAAGTATAATAAATAATATATATATATACATATTGCACTACTTATTTTTTATTTCTTACTTTTAGTATTACTTCTTTGTTGCCGTTTTATAGCCAGTTGGCCTATTTTAGTGAATGCAGTAGTATGGAATTGTATACCACATGCAAGCATACAATATCATAACAAATGCGCTAGCATTTGGTATAATATGTTTAAGAAATGGAAAATGCAAACGTCTTTTTGAAATTGTTGGCGAACCAGTTGACCTATGACAGTGACTTTTTTTTTTCAAAAGATAGAACTCGACGAGACGAATAAATTGATAGCATTAAAAAAATTATCCTAGTTTACTGTAGTTTTTTTATTTAGCTTTTAACGAAAAAATTAAGACGTAAAATTCAACAAGCGATTGCTAACGATCCTGTGGACGGATTAACTCCATTTTTGGTTTATTTTAATCCTTTTGGTAAAACTTAAAATAGATTTTTTTTTCATCTTTGTATGTTTGACGATCGCTGAGAAAATCGAATTTGTGTCTTAAAGCTCCAGTTGAACATTGTTCCTTCTTATTGCTGTTGTAGATTTTTTTTTATTCATTGCCACCAAGTTTAAATAAATATAATTTTTTTTTAATGCATGTAACATAGTTTATTCAAATTAAATAAATCGCGTGATAAACATGGTTATTTATTTTTATTGTGAAACATTTAATTTTAGCTTTTTGAATAAAGTTGTGAGTAAACTGTAATTTTTTTCGTTCAACTCCTTGGTTTATTCTTCAGACATCTTGCATTTTATATGGCAATGTAATAACTTTCTTAATCATTCTAATACATTGACATCTACTGAATAAAATTTTGACAGCAGAAAAAATTTTGCTTTTGTAAATATAAAAAAATCTTCAGTTTTTAATTAAAAAATTTAAATGACAAGAAATAAAAAATACTCTGGTGAGCAACAAAAAAGGTTAATATGTTTTTAAGTATGAAAAAGTGTTTGACAAGTGCTTCTAATTGAGCATGAGAAAGGACAAGGGGACCCTTCTTGGCTGCAGCTCACTGTCAATGTCAAATTTGAAAAAAAAAAAAAAAATCATATTTGCGCTTATTCCACATACAAGAAATTTGGGTAAAACTTCCCGTCTTTCTTTTTAGTAAAATTTCAATCCTGCTTTACATGCGAGCTGAAATGTTGACTCTGCATTGCAGCTGCATTACAAATCAGTTTTCTATGCAGTTATATGCGCAGGCATGCTTGATGGCATTGCAATGAGCGTGATACGCTGCAGGAACTAAGGTTTCTGGCACTATTTTGCCTTACATTCATGTTTAATTACGATGTGTTTTTTCTGGTTACATCTTTGCACGACATATTTTTATTGTAATTGTGAATTAATTTCTTTTATAATGGGAAAAGCGCAAATATATATATTTTTTCAAATTTGGTAATGACAGTGAGCTGCAGCCAAGAAGGGACCCTTTGTCCTTTCTCATGCTCAATTAGAAGCACTTGTCAAAAACTTTTTCATACTTAAAAACATATTAACCTTTTTTTGTTGCTCACAGAGCATTTTTTAATACTTGCCCATAGTTAACTCAACTGTTGTAACTTACATACAATTCCAACTATATTGTTTTCTAATTGTATAGTAAAATTTAATTATATGAGTACTTTTCCATTAGCCAAGTGCAATTTTTCATCAAAAGCAATCCCCCCCACCCCATTTTTTTTTTTTTATACTTTAAATTAAATTTAGATATCTATTAAAAATTTATATAACACTTTTTTATTATCTTTGCAAAGTACAAGGTTTCAGATTTAATGTTAGAATAAGTTAATTTTTTTTTAGTCAACATTTTTATAATTATGCTTTTTTTTTAGATTTTGCGGATTAAGGGAAAAAAAATATATATCTAATTAATTACTAATTAAATATCGAAAATTCATCATATATCTCACAGATACTATAACAGGATAGTAATTGAGTATTAATATATGAATTTTAAATGTATGTAATGTGAAATAAGTTCAATGAGTACAAAAGAATATTCAGTGATTTATCACAAAAAAAAAGCTTTAAAAAAAATCTAAAATTTAATTTATTAATTAATAATTAAATTGAATATTAATATGTTCTGTTGATATCGGATACATGTTGTGTTTACTTTAGTGGGTGAGAAGAAGAGATGGGAGGAGAAACACTTGTTTATTTGTTTCAACCCACAATTAGGCCAAAGTGATCGTGAAAGTGACTAATACATTGTGAAGAATGGAGGCCGGCAAACGACCCAAAAGTGACCATCCTTACTTCACTTAAAATAATAAAAATATTCTTTTAACCTTGAAGATGATAAACTAAATACAAAATTATAAAATATAAATTTGAAGAAAAGGTAAAGTTACCTGTGAAGTCCTTGCCAGATGATGAGTAGTAAATCCAGACACATGCACAGGAATTAATACACAAATTGGTTGAAGATTAATATTTATTTATTTATGAAATACTTGTATTTCTTTCATGAAAAATCGAATATCTTCTTTATAGAAACATTTTTGTTTCTCATAGAAATTAACATTTGTTTTATAGTAAAAAACTTTACAAATGAAGATATTTTTTTTAAATTGATATATTCCAAACAAAACCAACATTCTTCATCATAACACATTTTTTTTGATATATCTTGACAGTATGAACTTGAAGAATTTCTCATAACACACAAAAGGAAAATGATATTATTTTCTTCAAAAAAAGAAACATCACTTAAATATATGTATCTTTTAAATATATATATATTATCAGACGAGTATTTTATATAGATATGCACCAATATTTTCCATGGAACGCCCCGTGAATATTCAAATTTATTTATGTGAAGATGGGCAAAATAGCAAATTAAAATGACGAAAGAAATTATAAAGTCAATACGTTATGTAAAATGTATGATCACTTCTTGAAAGAACATTCTTCACCTCACGAAAGAAAATCTTCACCTCTGCTTGTTTTCTCAGAGGACTGAGATCACATAAAAAGATTATTGAAGAAATTTGAGCACAAAAAGTAGTTGAAGAAAATTATTAACGAAGAGATGATGAAAAATAAAATAAATATTTAGAAGACACATGACGACATTCTAATTTAGATATGAAGCCACCACGAGAGCAACAAACAGAAGGTCCATGGTGTGCCCTTATTTAAATTGTGTAATCCGAAAAAGAGAAGGCACAAAACACAATAATTTCGGGATGCCTTTGAAGGGGCTTTGCTTCTCGCCGCGTTAAAAAAATCAACCTTTCCTGAAACCATGGCGTGATCATAGCAGCATGAAATGGTGCCCGTATGCAATAATCTCGAGGGGCGCACACATGCCCCGGAAATTCCACCCAAAACATCCAATCATCCGACCGCATCCATTACGGCAGGAGTCTAACAGCGCAACTGACGCAGGTGGCCGAGAGCCCAGGGGAAAAAGAGAAAAGGTTACTGGAATCCCAAAATACGCCAATTTGGCAGCGAGCGAAAGAGGGGGGGGGGGGGGGTGACAAAATAAGCCAAGTTACGATGCAAAGTATGGAGAAATATGAATTTAATAAAAACAGAATTGATAAACACGTAAAGAAGGGAGGCCAAAGCAGGTGGCCATGCACTCAATGGCTTAAAATACGTCACCTGCGGAAACTAATTTGATAGGCTAAGGGGGGTGTCCGAATAAACGGAAGTTCCACCCATAGAACAAGCCAGAATGTTCTCGAAGGATCTCCAAACCGGAAGGAATGACTTCGAACAGGATTTTACCGGCTTGTAACATTCGAAAGCTAAGTAAGAAAGAAAACATTACAGGCGACGAAAAGAAAGGAAACGAAATCGAAATAAAATTTAAATTGAGAACATTAATAAAAAGGAGGTAATAAGAAATAAAATGGCTAATAAAAATGAATTAACTTAAACATATGGGGGGGTTATCGAGTAACCACCACATATTACCCAGGGTCCCCCAAAAGAAAATATTGGTGAGATGACAAAAAATGAACAATTTTTTTTATCGAGACAATATTTTCTGACATATGTACAAATATACTAAATAATTACACAAAATAAATGTATCAGAAATAGTTATAGGAATATAAATAACTGTTTTACATGCTGTTCAAATAATAAAAAAAATACTTATTGTTATAATAGTAATCCTTATATGTTAACATGGAAGGTATACAAAATTTTCTTCCAGAAGTATCTATCATATATATAAAAAAAAATTTTAAAGTCTATGTCTATGTGCAAAACAACAGTCCTTAAGTTTGACGAGTCTCTTGTTAGGCTGTGCAAAATGCACTAGAATGCTTTAGCATATGTCAAAATATTGGATTATACAATAATATGTATATTAATATTCTTAGTTGTCAACAAAATGAAACATACTGTAACTGTATATGAATCATACAATAACTATATATAAAATATATGGTTTCAAATAACACATGATAAATTGAATGAATTTGTAAGTTGACAATTGAACAAAAAATATATATATATATAAATGGTGCAGAGAGATTAGTTAGGCTCTCATAAAAAAATTTACTTATATCACCACATAGCCTTTTAAACTTTCAATAAATCTTAAATGAATAACCTTAGCATTATTCAATAACACATTTTTACAGAAAATAAAATAATAAGTTGCAAAAAGAATGGCATATGTTAAATTGGTAGCAAAAGTATAATGTTATATTTCAATAAAAACATCTTCAAAATGAATATAACAATTTTCACAGAGAGAATCTTTACACTCTCATAAAGGAATATTCTTGAACACTTTCAAAATAAATTGACAATAAATTGCATAAATACTTTTAATACTATACTTCATTCAAAATAAACATAAAACATAAGATGTTTAATATTCTGAAAAAGGAAGAAATTTATATGAATATGTCAACCTACAAACAAAAATCAATTATGTCAAAATTTCTATATAGAAGATATCTAGAACATATTTACTTGTAATTTTCAAACATTTTTTAACAAATTAAGTAAGTGATCACTTTTGCATTTGTCATATATCAAGTATTTGCTTTACATAAATATATATAATGACTCATTCAACATCTTTAGATCCAAAGTATAAACACTCAAAAGTATACAAAAAAAATATTATATACTACTTATGGTGAGTCATTCACTTTCTATATTTCACCAAGAAGAGAAGAAATATTAGTATATATAAGTTTATCATGCACTTTCTTTTTTTTTTTTATCAAAAGAGGTTAAATGTTAAAGCATGCATGCATTGTAAAGAGAAGTCACAATAGAGAAAGTAATTTGAGGAGTACTCCAATTTATGTTTACCCTATATTAATTACAATTTCACCTTTCATATTAGAATACACATTTGTCAAAAATAACTTTAAATAATGACATAATATTATAACGAGAATATAAAAAAGACAAATTCTTTCTCAATTTCAGCACCAACTATTGTAATTAAAGACTTTATAAGATTTAAAAGTATGGCATACATGAGATTATATATCTATTGTAATAATTATGAGTTAGAGATAAATGCATTAAATAATAAAACTATTGAAAACCATACATACATCAAGAGGATGACTGTTGAATTGTATCAGGGAGAAGAAGACTTACATAATGAAGAAAAAAAAATAATAACAGCTGCCTGCAGCTTGGAGAAAAGAAAAAAAAATACATAGTGACTCTTCTTACTGAAATATCAGTCTGGCTAGCATCGACTGATTATACTACAAAGCAATAGTCATCCTGAAAAAGGAAAAAGAAGGTTAGTTTATTTCTTATACAGTTTATGATTGCGAGGGCGAAGATCATAATTTTTATATTGAGTAGACTTGTTTTTAACACCAGTATGAGTGCTATCAGGAGGAGCTTGTGACAAAACCGATTTACTGGAACATGAAGATGTTTGTTGTGACTTAGAAGAAGAAAGAATTTGAGGAGAAGTGTTACATGCAGCATCATGATTTGAAACCTGAGTAGAAGAGTGTTGTCTCACAGGAGTGGAAGATGCATTATCAACAGCTGATTGATCATGTGATGCATTTTTAGAAGAAACTGAAGGATGTTGCAGTGCTTCATTTCTCTTTTGAAGCTTCAAGATTCGATTAGTGTGAATCAACATAGGGGAAGCATGACTATTATTGGAATCTTGAATTTGAATGAGCACAGGAGAAATTATTTTCTTCACCACATATGGGCCTTGTATTTTCTTGTTAAACACATTGGGAAATTTTACGTAAACAATGTCATTAACATTGATGTTGGAAAACTTTAATTTTTCTCTGGATTTTTGGTACACCTTTTGTCTAGATGATTCGTTATTCTTGTAAGCTTGATAGTATACTTTTTCAATAACATCCATCAATTTATGAATTTCATATGCAGTATTGAGAATTTTCCATGAAACTTGAGTTTTATAATTGGAATAAATGTCGTTTATTTCTCTTCCAAAATGAAGAAGATTTGGAGTGAATTTTGTGGCTGGATGAGGTGTAGCATTATATATGGATTGGTGAATTTTTAGAGCAGTTGGTATATCACATCCTTGTGAAGCCATTGTATTCACAGACGATTTTATTTGAGAATTGACTCGTTCACTTAATCCGTTGGCCTGGGGATGGGCTACAGAACTGTGTTCTAATTTAATGCCAAGCTTTTTATTAAAGAAAGAAAACATGTCACTAGTAAATTGAGAGCCATGATCAGTGAGCGTTAATTCAGGTTTACCATGAGTGGAAATGTAATGTAATAAAGCTTTTGTAACAGACTCAGCGCTGATATTATTCAAGGCATATAATTCTAAATGACGAGAAAAATGGTCTATCATGGTCAACACATATTGACGATTTCTCAATGGGCCGAGTAAATCCATAGAGACTTTTTGATTGGGAGCAGTTGGGAGTGGTGCAGGTAAGTATGGAGCAGTGTTTTTTTTATGATTCTTATTTACTAAACAAATTTCACAAGAGTTGACATAATTAATGGTATCTGAAACAAGGGTTTTCCAGGTAAATCTTTTCTTTAAATTAACAATGGTTTTATGAATTCCAGTATGAGTAATATGAGCAATTCTTAAGGCTTTTGCTCTAAGTGACACAGGTAAAACAGCTTTATGTAGCTCGATATCTTCTGAAGAGAAATGACCATTATAGCAAAGTAACTCATTACTTGGATTAATATAGTAGCCATTTAAACTTTTAGATTTCTTATTATTTTTAAGATCTTCATAAATTTGTTTGATTTTTGTGTCCTTTTGTTGTTCAGAGAAGATGGTGTGATCAAGAATTTCTAATAATGGATCTTGGTTATTATCATTATTAGGAGGTGAAGAATCACTCTGAAGATGACATGTGTGGTGTATTTTGTCAACTAAACCACATGGTAAGTGAGGAATGTCATTATGTAAATCATTTTGATTATCAACAATAGGTAGAGGTTCTTGCGAAGAAATAAGATCTGGATTATTATTGAGATCTTCAGTAGGAATGTGAGGAGTTCTACTCAGAAAATCTGCTAAGACATTTTCTTTGCCTGGCACATGTTGGAATGTGTACGAGTATTCTGACAGTTCTAAGATCCAACGAGTAGTAATATCAGCTGGTGATGTAGCTTTTTTATAATTATTAAGTGGCTTTGCATCAGACAATAGAATAAAGGGTCGACCAAAAATATAGTATTTAAAAGCAGTTATGCCTTTGTAAATGGCATAAAGTTCCAGTTTGATGGCAGGGTAGTGTCTTTCTGATTGAGATAGAGTTTTGGAATAATAGGAGATAGGTTTTAGTTCACCATCAAATTTCTGCATAAGAACAGCTGATATTGCTGTTTTTGAGGCATCTGTATTAACATAAAACGTTTCATTCCAGTTAGGAAGATTAAGCATAGGTTTCTGAAAAAATATGTTTTGTAATTTTTTAAATGCATTTTCCTGCTCAGTTTTCCAAGAAAATTTATTTTTAGGTTTGGTGACTTCAATGAGAGGAGTAATCAATTTAGCAAAATTTGGAATAATTGACCTATAAAATGAACACAAACCTATAAAACTTTTCGTTTGCCTCTTGGTTTTAGGCGTTGGAAAAGAAGTGATTTTTAAAATGTTACTTGTAATAGGAAGAATTTTATGATCTGTGAGTTGGAAACCCAAAAAGTTAATACTTGTTTGCATAAATGCACATTTTTCAGGAGACAGAGTAATGTTATTAGCAATGAGAGTGTCTAATAGCTTTGTGAGCTTCATGGACATTTCTTCAAATGAATTAGCACCCACTACAATATCGTCTTGATATGCATAACAGGAATCAATTTGAGATAATTGAATAACAGAGTCGATTAATTGTTGGAAGGTGCTGGCGGCCGTCTTCAGGCCAAATACTAGACGTAAATAGGTAAAAATTCCCCATGGAGTAGTAAAACTAAGTTTATCTTGCATATCTTTAGGTACAGCAATCTGCCAATATGCAGAAGGTAAGTCAAGAGTGGTATAATATTTAAATTTTGACAACTGTACCAATAGATTTTGAATTCTAGGAAGAGGATATGAAGATGGAATTATTATGGAGTTTAACAATCTTAAATCCAGAGCCAAACGATACTTTTGAGGCTTAGACATATCAGTTCTCTTCTTTTTAACAAGAAGCATGGGACACGCCCAAGATGAATTTGATCTCTCAATAATGCCAGCGTTTAACATTTGATTAATTTGGTCAAGAGCTTCTTGCTCAAGTGCCTGTGGCACAGGAAAAGGTAGCGTTTTGACTGGATGAGAGTTTAGCATTGTAAATTGAGGATTGACCAGGTCAGTATGACCTAAAGTGTCAAGAGATTTTGAAAAAGCTAAAGCTTTACTACATAATAATTTGGTCAAAGAGTCCCTTTCATGAGGAGGTAAATGTTTTAAATCAAAGTCATTTGGAGATAATTCTTGAATACGTTTTCTTTTAATCTCTTCAGATGGTAAAATTAAATTACAATAATCGTTCTCAAAATCCAAATCAAAAGAGTATTCCTCAATATCTTTCTCATCTACATTGATACATTCGCCAATAATTGAATTTTTATTTAAATGAATATCCAGCTTTGATATATTCTGACATACAACCAAAAATAAATCATTTTGAATTGAAGATTTTGAGTGCAATGATTGATGTAACACAAGACCTTTATTTTTTAAATTTGGTTTGAAAACAAAATATTCAGATGGAGGATTAAGATACTTCACATGTAAATAAACAAAAGAATTAGGAGGTATTAATTCTCTATTGAGTAATTGTACCATGTTGGATTTCACCAAGACTTTATTACCATAATTTAAATGAGTTTGCTTTTCACTAAAATAGTTACCATCATTAGTATTCTCAGATGAGAAATTCTTGCTAGGAATATTATCATCATTAGTAGACACATAATTCACCATATTAGCATAATCAGTTGGAAAATAATTAGGAAAATAAGTAAAATTACCATCAATATAAGGATTATGAAAATTCATAGCAGAATGAGCCATATTATTTGTAAACAAACCATTATTTTGAACATTATAATTATAAGGATAGGTTGTATAATTGTTGAACAACTGTAAATTTGAATTATCATAATTTGCACAAGTATTATCAATGTAAGTATCACTCATTAGATTATTTGACATAGATTCTTCATAATAAGGCATTTTGTGTGCATCGAGAGAATATGGTGCAATTGAATTCACATAATTATATTCAGAATTCATAAAATAGCAAGTAGGAGATTCATTATAACTTTGAAAAGGAATGTGTTTGTCCTTAATTAGGATAGACTTAAAACTTGGAGAAATAGTAATAGAATGCTTGTTAATAAACTCAAATCCAAGTATGGCTTGAAAGTGAACGTTTTGAATTTTTGTAAGGTAAAAGATATGATGAAAAAAAAATTTATCAATTTTAAATGCTATCTCTATGCATCCTTTGAAGAAAACCTTAGAATTTATGGTAGACACGGATACATTCCTGGATAAAAATTTGTAATGAAGCCTGGATTTAATGCTATTAAAGCATTCTTCATCCAAGAGAGATAAACTTGATCCAGTATCTATTAATGTGGAGATTTCATTATGTTGAACGTTTATTAGGATGCATGGAAGAACATAAGAGTTGTTAAAAGAACTGCATATGACATGATTTTCTTGTATATCATCGTTGATTTCAAAATTTTGTTTGGAAGGCAAAGAATTATATGAACAAGATTTGTTAAATTTAGATGTCATAGGAGAAGTTTGGACAGCTGTGGATGACACTAAAGTGACTGACGAGCGTTTGTCCAATTGTTGATGCTTGTTGTTGTTGTCAAAGTGTACTGACCCTGAATGAGAATTATGGGAGAGAAGGCGGTCAGTAGAACCAGTCTCCCTTATTTGTTTAAATGATAAACATTGTTGTTATTTTCAGAAGAAGAAGAGGTGTGGCTTTTCTTTCTGTAAGGGTGAGACGAAATTTGAGCTGAAGAGTTTTTGTTAGACGAATTAATAATATTTTTAAATTTGTAACATGTATCCATACGATGATTAAATTTCCCACAGAACGCACACTGCACAACATCTCGTCTGTGATAAAAGGATGTAGAATTTTTTTTGTGAGAATATTTGTCAAAGGTGGGTTGATAAGGACGTTTCCGGTAAAAATTACGTTGATGAAAATTATTGTTACGTTTATTTGTAGCCTCTTGTCTCGGTGGAGAAGGCGAAAATGTCCTAGAATTTCTTTGAAAATTACGAGAAGCATGAGAATTGTCCCTTTGAGTTTGTAAAGGAGAGTAGTTGGTTTGAGAATTGTGATAAACTTTATCCTTCGTATGCTTTATAGGAGTTTTATGAAGAGTATTACTAGAATTATCGTGGACTTTTTCAGTATCGATACAATAGGCTTGATTAAAATTCTCATAAGATTTTTTAGGGGGGAGAGTCATATATATTTTGAAGAAAGGTTGCTCGTTCAAGAGCTAATTCGAAAGATGTAATATTTTCTTCTAAGATTTTGCGTTTGATTTGTTTAGGCAAAGCCTCAAGAAAATGAGTAAACTTTAATGAATTAAGAGCAGAAAGATCCAGTTTTGGGTAAGCAAGTCGAAGTTGTTTATCTAGGCGAAAAGCAAAATTTTTAACTGATTCATTTGAATCTAAGGTCAAGTTCTGTAAAGATTTTAGAGAAACAGATTTTTTTGTGGGTAAGAAATAGTCTATAAATGCTTTTCGAATTTCATTAAAGTTAGAGTTCTTGAACTGAGACTGAGTTTCAAGAAAGAAGAGTAAGGCAGTGCCTTCAAGTTTTGATTTAAAGAGAACAAAAAGTTCCTTGTCTGTAAAGTTATTTAGTTCTTGTATGTCAGATAATTGATCGAAGAAGAATTCTACAGTCTGAGGGTTACCGTTGAAGGGTTGGATTGCAATATTTAATTTTGCCTTGGGTGGCATGATGAAAAGAGAAACAAAAATTAATCTAAGAGCTCAATATATGACATGATAAATTTGGTTATTGGTTGGTCTTGTGATGAATAATATATATATAAATTGACCCGTTATTTAAAATATTGATGACTTTCATATACGTCATAAACCATTTTTATATGTTAAAAAAAAAGGAAGAAAACGTATACTAAGATATTAGTATGATATGAAGAATATAAGACCCAAAAATTTTATGTAATAATATATATATATAATATGGCTCAAAACATATATTATTAGATGTATGACAAGAAAAATAATTTATCTTAGCATGAACAATAATTTTTACTAGCACCTCCGTTAAATAATGTATATATATTAGTTGCAAATTATACCAAGGCAAGAAAAATATATGGATAAATTATGTTATATATATGATGCACTGCTCCAGAAAACAAAAATATTATTTCAGTATAGAATCAAT
Source organism: Maratus speculifer (assembly GCA_964019185.1). Classification (NCBI taxonomy): domain Eukaryota; kingdom Metazoa; phylum Arthropoda; class Arachnida; order Araneae; family Salticidae; genus Maratus; species Maratus speculifer. The sequence goes on along the minus strand of OZ025297.1, from coordinate 136,341,141 downwards.
ATATATTACAATTAACTACTGCACCACTCTCAATAACATATAATTATAAAATATTAATCATTGCATGAAAAAATAATTTGATAATGAAGATATAACTGAAGATAATGACGACAATATATATATATATATAAGGAAAATACGATGGTAGCAAAGGAAAAAAACGGATGGTCATGGAATGTTGGACAGGCTTTGGTCAGTGCACCAAAGAAAATAAGAAACTGTTGTGTTTACTTTAGTGGGTGAGAAGAAGAGATGGGAGGAGAAACACTTGTTTATTTGTTTCAACCCACAATTAGGCCAAAGTGATCGTGAAAGTGACTAATACATTGTGAAGAATGGAGGCCGGCAAACGACCCAAAAGTGACCATCCTTACTTCACTTAAAATAATAAAAATATTCTTTTAACCTTGAAGATGATAAACTAAATACAAAATTATAAAATATAAATTTGAAGAAAAGGTAAAGTTACCTGTGAAGTCCTTGCCAGATGATGAGTAGTAAATCCAGACACATGCACAGGAATTAATACACAAATTGGTTGAAGATTAATATTTATTTATTTATGAAATACTTGTATTTCTTTCATGAAAAATCGAATATCTTCTTTATAGAAACATTTTTGTTTCTCATAGAAATTAACATTTGTTTTATAGTAAAAAACTTTACAAATGAAGATATTTTTTTTAAATTGATATATTCCAAACAAAACCAACATTCTTCATCATAACACATTTTTTTTGATATATCTTGACAGTATGAACTTGAAGAATTTCTCATAACACACAAAAGGAAAATGATATTATTTTCTTCAAAAAAAGAAACATCACTTAAATATATGTATCTTTTAAATATATATATATTATCAGACGAGTATTTTATATAGATATGCACCAATATTTTCCATGGAACGCCCCGTGAATATTCAAATTTATTTATGTGAAGATGGGCAAAATAGCAAATTAAAATGACGAAAGAAATTATAAAGTCAATACGTTATGTAAAATGTATGATCACTTCTTGAAAGAACATTCTTCACCTCACGAAAGAAAATCTTCACCTCTGCTTGTTTTCTCAGAGGACTGAGATCACATAAAAAGATTATTGAAGAAATTTGAGCACAAAAAGTAGTTGAAGAAAATTATTAACGAAGAGATGATGAAAAATAAAATAAATATTTAGAAGACACATGACGACATTCTAATTTAGATATGAAGCCACCACGAGAGCAACAAACAGAAGGTCCATGGTGTGCCCTTATTTAAATTGTGTAATCCGAAAAAGAGAAGGCACAAAACACAATAATTTCGGGATGCCTTTGAAGGGGCTTTGCTTCTCGCCGCGTTAAAAAAATCAACCTTTCCTGAAACCATGGCGTGATCATAGCAGCATGAAATGGTGCCCGTATGCAATAATCTCGAGGGGCGCACACATGCCCCGGAAATTCCACCCAAAACATCCAATCATCCGACCGCATCCATTACGGCAGGAGTCTAACAGCGCAACTGACGCAGGTGGCCGAGAGCCCAGGGGAAAAAGAGAAAAGGTTACTGGAATCCCAAAATACGCCAATTTGGCAGCGAGCGAAAGAGGGGGGGGGGGGGTGACAAAATAAGCCAAGTTACAATGCAAAGTATGGAGAAATATGAATTTAATAAAAACAGAATTGATAAACACGTAAAGAAGGGAGGCCAAAGCAGGTGGCCATGCACTCAATGGCTTAAAATACGTCACCTGCGGAAACTAATTTGATAGGCTAAGGGGGGTGTCCAAATAAACGGAAGTTCCACCCATAGAACAAGCCAGAATGTTCTCGAAGGATCTCCAAACCGGAAGGAATGACTTCGAACAGGATTTTACCGGCTTGTAACATTCGAAAGCTAAGTAAGAAAGAAAACATTACAGGCGACGAAAAGAAAGGAAACGAAATCGAAATAAAATTTAAATTGAGAACATTAATAAAAAGGAGGTAATAAGAAATAAGATGGCTAATAAAAATGAATTAACTTAAACATATGGGGGGGTTATCGAGTAACCACCACAATACACACTTATATTCATAGCTTTTATAATTATAGCACATCAGGAAGTGACTGAAAAATCAAATACAAAATTACAATTTAGTATTTATGAAACAAATTTAAGGATGTAAAAAATACAGGGTTTTCTAATATAGGGAACAGAAATAAAATATCTTCTGATTGTGCAATCATAAGAATTTTTTATGACAGCATACCCTAGACATATATATTTAAAAGAAGAAGGGTGGAAAAATACGTCATTTTATTTGCCACAGACGAGTGAATTTTTAGGTAGTCCTTAAAAACTATAGAGATATGCCAAAAACTTTATTTTTTTACTAATTGGCTATATTTTGCAACTTTCCAAATTACTGTGACATAAACAACAGGTATGAAAGTGGGAAATAAGCAAAAAGGTGGGAAATTTTCTTTGCATTTCTGCATCATTCCAGAGAATGTCCAAAATTGCTTTAAAAAAGGTGGAATTCCTTGTTTAGGAAGAACTCTTTCATGCCTGAAACAAAGTAGGAAGTTCAATTCTATATTAAACTTTCCGCTCTTGTATATATTTCTTAATTTTTTAGGAAAAAAAAAAATTAAAATGCATTATAGTAATGGCAATTAATTAATTTTTCTGTTGTATAAATTTTGTTATAACAATTTTCATCTGTATGTTTATTTTTTTCTGGCTGGTAAGATTTTCTAGAAATTTCCCACCCCTGTAAAAAAAAATCTATGAAGAGATACAGAATTTTTATCAATACATATATATTAAAATATAAAAAGTTGTATATCGTAAAAAAATATATTTATTTCTACAAATTACATAAAATTATTATGCAGTTAAATTAAAACTTTTGGATTTCAAATCATTGTTTAAACACTATTTAGTATAACACAATTTTTAAGTACATATATAATAAACATTACTCAATTCATTAAATAGAAATAAAAGTTTGCATACCTCATCATTCAACTGTTGAGAAAGTTTATTGAAAAAATTCACTAAAGAAGCCACTTCAAAGGTACGAACTGGTTGAAGGTCTGGATTTCCTTCACAGACAATTTCAGGCTTCTTTTTTCTGTTCATTAACTGATAGCGGTCAGTGTTGGTTAAATTTTTAAAGCTAGAGCCATCACCTGAACCTTCATTTAAAATGGACATATTAGAAGCTTCACTAGGAATGTAAGGCGTTGCATCAAGAACTGGACGATTAACCTAAAAGAAATAAAGATAAGTTTCCAATTATGTTTCAGTAGAGTTTCTATTCTTAAAAAAAAAAAAAAAAAGAAAATGCATAATAGAGGTATTTTTAAAAAAACTTTTACCTTATTAAAGATTACAAATAAGGTAAGAAAATTAGTTTTAAAAACTTTAAATTTTCTGTGATTAGAAAGAAAAAAAGGGGGGGGAGGTAGGAAATTATATGATTGATTATTCCTTATAACAATTACAAAAAAGAAACCAATAAAGCAAAAAGTGAAAATGTGGGGAAAAAAGGAAAGAAGACTTTTAAAGACTTGATTTGGCAAGATGTAACAGAAGCAGCAGAAAGGTTTTTTTGGAGAGAAAGAAAGTTTATTAGATGACTTACATTTTTTTTTTTTTTTTTTTTTCTAATTTACGTTAAATATTTGCAAGCAATAAAAATTAAATATCTAACAACTTTAAATTTTGTGTGCTTGGTAAGAGCAGAGAGAGAAATGTCATTCTCTATCTCTGGAGGGAAAGGAAGCAAAATTAAACGATTAATTATTTATTATTACAACAAAGTAACAGATAGAACAGAAAAAAAAATAATAATAATAAACTTTTAAGGTTTTAAACATTATGAGCTGAAGTACCAATGCAGTTTTTATATTTATTTTTTTTTTTTTTTTTGAAGGAGAGTTTATAAGATGAATATTGATTATTTATCTCACTAAAAATTTACATATAGATAAAAAAACTGAGAAGTTTTAAAGACTTAAACTTTATGTGTTTGGTAAGAATGAAGGAGGGGGGGAGGGTGCAAAAAGGAAATATCAATTTTGTTTTGGAGAGGAGGTAAGAAAAATTGTTATGATCAATTCGTTATTGCTACAATAAAGTGACAAAGTAGTACACATTTTTAAATAATTAAAGTCTTAAACTTTGAGTAACATGGGGGTAGATGAAGCAAGATTTTGTGAGTGGAAATTTAGATATAATTTTAATGAAATGAACATGATGGAATTAATTATTAACAAAATGTGATATTTTATTTAAAAATGAACAAATAATGAAGATACAATTTGAAGAAATATTACAAGTAATTTTAATAAAGGAACATGAGCTGCAAAACTGCATTTCTAAATTAGGATTACGAAAATTCCTAATAATACTGTTTTTAAGACATGACTTAAAATGAAAAAGGGGGGGGGGAATACAAAAGAAATCCAAGAAAGAAATTACGAAAAAGCATATTATAAATTTTACCTATTAATTGTTCAAGGACAAAATAAAATCTGACAATTTTTTAAAATGAAAACAGGGCACTAAATTGTAACATACACTAATCTTTCCTCTGATACACATCTTTCTTAAATTTATGCAAATGTTAATATCTCAATATGCAATATGCAATAATGAATAGTGAATTAGTTTAAAATGAAACTAATGAATTAGTTTTAAATTACATAAATTCAGAGTTTCAAGTGCTGTGCATTTTACACATTATCTGTGCATAAATACAATAGCTGCACATACCTGCATTGAAATAACATTTTCCTGTAAATTTGCACCAAAATGTACTAAGTACAAAAATGAAATTTAGCACAATTTTGTCAATCCAAGAAGAAAAGAAAAATTCCATATGTAACATTTCCCCCCAATTGCTAATTTTACCAAAAAATAACAAAATCACGGACAAAAGACTGCAAAAAACTTGCGAATTTCATTAAAAGATAGCAAAAAGCATGCCACCTTTATCAAAGGATTACGAAAATAAAAACATAAATTTTGAAATTGAACAAAACGTCGTCAAAACATGGCAAAAAAAAAAAAAAAAAAAAAAAAAGCAAGCAAATTTTGTCAAAAGATTGCGAAAACCCCTGCAAATTTTATCAAAATACTGAGAAAAACAGTAAATTTTGTTGAAAAATCACAAAAAACACACAAATTCTGTCAAAAGATTGTGAAAAAAATGTGACTTTTGTCAAAGGAGTGCATAAATTGTGAAAAAACAAACAAGTGTGGTCAAAAAACACAAATTTTGTTGAAGGGTCATAAAAAACATTCAAATTTCATCCGAAAATTGTGAAAAACAAGCAAATTTTGTCCAAAGATTGTGAATACTCAATAGTTGCAGAAAAAATGTGAATTTTGCCAAAAACAAACAAAACAAAGTCAAAAAATTGTGAAAAAAAACCCCACTAATTTTTGTCAACAGGTCTCAAAAAAAAAAAAAAAAAATCTTGCAAATTTTGTTGAAAGATCGCAAAAAGTGTAAAAATTCCGTCAAAAGATTGTGGAAAAAAAAAAATAATTAAAGAAAAGCTAGTATTATGAAAAAACAAACAAAACATGGTCAAAAGATTGAAACAAAAAGTAAGTTTTGCCAGGTCACGGAAAAATGCTAAATTCCTCACAAAATCAATAAAAATAAGATGTTACAGGGTCAATCCATTTCAAGTGGTCCAGAAAATATTTTTTTTGGTTGCTCGACCATTTTTTATACAACAACCCTAACCTGACGGAAGTTCAAAATGACCATTATTTTAATTTTACTATTTTTTGTTTGTGCATGGCGGCCATCTTTGTTTCATCGTGTTCAGCGATTTTCTCAGATACTAGGATACACAAAATTGTAAATATCGCGTCTTTTATTTTCAAAATTGAAATGGGGTTTGCAGCATTTTGTTCAAGATGAAATAGGCTAAATGTACGGTGGTAGAATAATTTTGAGAAATAAATTTTTACAGGTGAAATTTTAGCACAAAATTTAAAATTTTTTCCAAAATCTATCCATTTGCAAGAGGCATTTTTTTATGCAAGGAAAACTGTCAACCTTACACAATTTTTTCTACAAATAGGTCAAAAGTTCGTGTACTCATACACCAAGTCCCAGATCTGGGAGTTAATTTCTCTTTGCGAAAAAAATTCCGAAATTCTTCAAAAATTTCAAAAATCGCACTTTTTAGGCTTTGATATCTCTGGTGGGGCACAAGATAAAAATTTGAAATTCTGGCCTTTGATAGTATTGTGTAGTAGTGTTATGTACGAAAAAATTCAAGAAGGAGATTTGACTACAAGCTGAGATATGACATGGACAATATGTGAAAACAATATTGTCAAACTATTGTAACCTACTAATTGTTCCACAAGACTGTCAACCTTACACAATTTTTTCTACATGTATGTCAAAAGTGCGTGTACTCATATACCAAGTCACAGATCTGGGAGTTGATTTTTCTTTGTGAAAAAAATTCCGAAAAATTTCAAAAATCGCACTTTTTAGGCTTTGACATCTTTAATGGAGCCCGAGATAAAAATCTGAAATTCTGGCCTTTGATAGTATTATGTAGTAGTGTTATGTAAAAAAATTTCAAGAAGGAGATTTGACTACAAGCTGAGATATGACATGGACAATATGTGAAAACAATACTGCCAAATTATTGTAACCTACTATGTAATTGTTCATACCTCCAAAATTTTAAATTAATTATTTATGGTACAAAGTTAAATGTTAATTACAAATATCTTCTTCAAATGCATCTGTGTGATTTAAACAATTCAGAATGTATGCTAAGCCAATACATTATTTGTCCAGAGGAACAAACCTACTAGAAATGCTATTGCAACAATTTTACTCTGGGTACACATTTCAGGAAAAGTAAATTTCAGACAAAGGGTTGCAACTGATCGAGTTGACATGGTTTCAATTATTAAACCTAGAGAATTTCATTCAAGTTAACAAGGGATGACAAAACTTGGGTGGCTTCAAATAAAATTTTGAGAAAGAACAGCCTGATGGACTGACAACAGTAACTAGTCGAACTCATAACATCTCTCATAAATAGGGTTAAGCTCTTTGTTGAGCATATATAGTATCTTTGTAAATTAAACATTTATTATTGAACTGTTTTCAACAAACGATATTTTTTGTGTAAATATTGTAATAAATGAGACTAATCTCATTTCTCCTAATGTACTCATAATAGGATTTCTTAACATTTTTTAATCATCGTACCTCAGTTTATAGTCAAATCTCCTTCTTGAAAATTTTTGTACATAACACTACTACACAATACTATCAAAGGTCAGAATTTCAGATTTTTATCTCATGCTCCACCAGAGATATCAAAGCCTAAAAAGTGCGATTTTTGAAATTTTTGATGAATTTCAGAATTTTTTTCGCAAAGAGAAATCAATTCCCAGATCTGGGACTTGGTGTATGAGTACATGCACATTTGACCTATTTGTGGAAAAAATTGTGTAAGGTTGACAGTCTTGTTGAACAATTAAATAGTAGGTTACAGTAGTTTGGCAGGATTGTTTTCACATATTGTCCATGTCATATCTCAGCTTATAGTCAAATCTCCTTCTTGAAATTTTTTGTACATAACACTATTACACAATAATATCAAAGGTCAGAATTTCAGATTTTTATCTCGTGCCACACCAGAGATATCAAAGCCTAAAAAGTGCGATTTTTGAAATTTTTGATGAATTTCAGAATTTTTTTTGCAAAGAGAAATCAACTCCCAGATCTGGGACTTGGTGTATGAGTACATGCACTTTTGACCTATTTGTAGAAAAAATTGTGTAAGTGTGACAGTTTGCCTTTCATGAAAAATTTCCTCTTGCAAACGGATAGATTTTGGAAAAAATCTTAAATTTTGTGCTAAAATTTAACCTGTAAAATTTTATTTTCCAAAATTATTCTACCATCATACATTTAGCCTATTTTATTCTGAACAAAATGCTGCAAACCCCATTTCAATTGGGAAAATAAAAGACGAGATATTTACAATTTTGTGTATCCTAGTGTCTGAGAAAATCGCTGCACACGATGAAACAAAGATGGCCGTCATGCACAAACAAAAAATGGTAAAATTAAAATAACAGTCATTTTGAACGTCCATCATGTTAGCGTTGTTGTACAAAAAATTTCAGATTTTTTAAAAATGGTCGAGCGACCAGTGCTGGACCACTTGAAATGGATTGACCCTACAGCTACAAAAATGTATTTTACTACTTGGAAATCCAATTTTACTGCTCCAAAAATGGTTTTTACTGCTTCAAAATGGCTTTAGTGCACTTTCATCCCTGTAAATTTTACCATAACTATTTTGGACTGTGTATTACATCTTGTTGGTCGGAAAGATTTTGACATGATTAAGTGAGTTTTAGTAAATGGTATAAATAATCACAGTTTTTTTTTTTTTTTTTTTTTTTTTTTTTAATTGTGTCAAGACTTTTTTCCAAATTAAGATAATTTTGTTGACACGTTATTTATTTTCACTGTTTTATTGCTACTCATCAGTGTTTCAGATTATCAATGCATGTCTTGGAATAGTAAACTGCAAAGTGGATTTTTATAAATTTAGGGAAGGGGGGGGGTAATTAATTAATAGGGGTCAAAAAAGAAACTGCATCAAAGGCTGACAATATTTTATTTTTATAGTGAATCATAAAAAAATTGATGCACTTTTAAAAATGCATTAAATAATCATTTTTTGCATCAAAATTCTACACTTTCCTCTCAGGATAAGTAAGATTAATTAAAAAGTTGAATTAACTAATCTGAATATGTGGTATTTTATGTGGTATATTAAAAGAATGCAATTAAAAATAATTCTTTTGCAAATGACAGCCAGACAAACCAAAAGCATAAACACTTTTAAACTTTGTTGGAAAGTGCTAAAAAGGTTTCTTCCTCCCTTGCAAGCAATCCATACCCAGCAGTTAGGAAACTCTAAATTACATATGCATTATAATGAAATTCTTACCTCTTTGAAAAAAGCACACAAATAGTTTATGGAAGCTTCCAGATATGTAGCTGTTTTCTTGATATCAGCTGGTGAATTATCCTCTGTGCCATCAAAAGAAAAGTCAAGAAAACTACACATTTTGGTAAAAAATCCACTACTTTTGTTACTTGGATGAGTGCCATTATTTTGTGCTTTTCGTAAAGCAGCTGCCACAGATATTAATAATTGATTAACCTAAAAAAGAAACATTTTATGCTTTGCAAACACTATAAAAAACATTAATTATGAAACATTCTAAAAATATAATTGTTAAACTATTTTGGAAGTATTTTTTGCTTTAAAGAATGTGATTTTGCTTTGTGTTTTAGCTTTTTAAAGTATTTTATTACTGTCATTATTTTGTTAAATAGGTTTATGTTAGCCAATATATAGCGTGGTCGCTAATGCTAAGCCTAAACTCAGACTTAATAACAGATTATGAAAATGTTTTCATGATCCACACTATTAATGGTTAATTACCGACCCCTTGAGGATTGGTGACCAGTATATGTGCTACAGAAAATGCTCAAAATCCTTGATTATTCTCACCAATTCTCATCCTAGTGATTATTCTTACCAACTTTTAAAAACTGATGATAAAAAATTAAAAATTCCACAAAGGATGTTCATCCTAATGGGGTTAATGCAATTAACAAAATTTTTGGCTGTTTAATATACTTAAAAATTATTGCAACTTCTTTCATATTAGCTAGCAGAAGTTAATTAGATATCAATCTACTTTAACTTGTTTTAATTCATTCAATTTTCTGTATAAAAAAGCTAAATGATCCTGTGGTATTTAATGCAATTGCACATTTTTAATAATTAGTTACATTATATGAAAATGTGTTGAATTTTTTTCTTTCTAAAGAGAATTCAAAATGCAATTTATATTCAGCTTCTAAAATTACATCTGAAATAACAAAATAAAGAAACCTCAACAAATTCTCAAATTTTCCAAGAATAGCAAAAAAAAATTAGGTACATTCAAGCAGGAAACAAAATGGCCCTTGTTAAATGAGAGAGATTGCATATTTGATTAATACTTCTCTTTTATAATTAAAATTATGCATTGGCAAAAGAAGAAAATTGTCACAAACACTTGGCAACTTATTCACTGTTTATACCACAAGCAATTTGTACAATATGTTTGCAATTTATTTAATATAAGCACTTACAAACTCAAACCATACTAACACTGATTTGAGCAGTATTGATAGAGTCTCTGTTAATAACATTAAAGATAATATAACCTTATATCTATATATATTCTTATATCTAAGATAATATAAGATAATACTTAAGTTGAATGATTTTATATTTTTGAACAAATATCTTTCCACATAAATCTAAAGTTGGGGAGCTTTAATACCTTTGGCAGCATATAACCTTAAATTGGTATGCAATGAAAAAAATATGTATCTTTTATATTCAAATAGTCTGTTAAAAATAATAACATTTAATGAAGACATGATTCATACTGAAATTCACCTCAATGATTTAGACAATTAAAAATATATACTGTAGTAGAGCCAATCAATTGAACTTTTACAATATTTAAGCATATAATATTTTATTATATCAATTGTGCCGTTAAAAAGTTCATTAAACGTGTTGTGCTGTTATTAAGTTTGTTAAAGGTGATTGTTAGTGATGAAATTAACTTAATGTAGGTTAATAAAATAAAACTGAAATGATCTTACTTGAAAATACTTGTGGTGTGTAGAAGAAAAGAATGACGAAAACCTTTATTGATCTGAACAGTTTTATTCATCTTTGTTGGTGAATGAGAATTATCAAAAAAGGCTTTTGGTCACCATTCCTAAGATCTGCGAAAAATGCTTTAAAGAAATTTTAATCTCTTGATGGATTAATTCACATTCACTGAAGAAACAGCACATCATTATAATTTTAAATGAACATGGAAAAAACTTGTAAAGATTCCATATCAGGCGGAATTAAAATGCGAATTCTCCTTGCGATTCACCGATCAGGCACAGCACGGCCGGCTGGGCTAAAAATCCAACTTACATTCTTTCAAGGTACCATCAAACTTAATTCTGATTTAAAAATTAACAGAGTTTAGTATTTAAATGCATTCTATGCGGAGTCAAAAGTAAAAAGAAGCAAAGTTTAAATTGATTAGAGAATCAAAATTTCGTCACTATCTTAACAAGCAAATCAAAAAAGTCATTTTAAAAGAATTATTTTTAATTCGTTTCAAGCGCTCAGAGGAATGCTTGCACATGACGAAATCAGTGCAAATCAGGCGTGGTGAAGTAGTGAGGGAGTGTCAAAGCCGTGACATCATCATAATACATCGCATCAGAGAGGAGCACAGACATGCGGCGCTTCAACAATATGGTAAAAGGAATGCTAATGCGCCAATTCAAAGTGAGCGATCGTAAAACTGAAAATACAGAATTAAATTTAAGGAAATATCGATGTTTAAATGAAGAAAGGAATAAAAAAGGATACAATAAACTAAACACATGAAATATAGCAGTAAAATGAACCTGATGTGCCAGCTTCAATAACTGAACTCACAAAAGAAATCTGTAAAAATTACATTGCTATGCAAATGTTTTTCATTGAGAATCATCAAAACTATGATTTGTGAGAATGACAGGTACAATTCTTTTAACTAAAGAACCTTTCTAATTTTTTACCTAATGACTGAGAAACTGAAATATACTGTTAATATAGAAATCCTTTAATGAAATTTGATAAATTTTACTTAATGTTATGCTTGGAAAAATTACTTTCTGTGCAAAAACAAAAATGCAATTTTGAAAACTTATGGTGGTGCCTGGATGTTGCCCTACATAGAGATGGTAATGCTAAAAAAAAAGTTGGCAATTTTAGGAGGAAAAAAAAAAAGTTTTTTCTGCAGGACTATTTTTTAATTTTTCCAAATTGGAAAAATCAAAATTTAATTTCTGAAGTAATATAGTCAAAATTTTAATAGCTACATTTTGCTACCTTTATTTATATTTTTGTCCCACATAAAAACAATAACATGAAAAATCTTATCCATCAGACAGAATCTCTTTAGAAAAGACTTGACACCAGGGTGTTAAAAAAAAAAATTGATTTTTTTATTTTATTGAAATTGGATTTTTTTCTTTTAAAACAAAGCAAATCAATGTTTTTAATAAATTTAACTGCTCTATATAGAGAAAGATGGTAAATATCTATTTTGGGTAGCATAAATTTGTAAATAAAGTATTTCTTTGTTAAGCATGCTATAAACTTAAATATTTTGACAAAGCTTTTGAAACATAGCTAAATTGACAGACCATATAATGATTTACTTTACAAATTTTAAAACAAAGATTTTAGAAATGAAATTACAAAAAGTTAATCATGCACAATAGACAATAACAACAATATTATTTATTTATTAAGAGATTTGAATAAAAAAGCCAGTTTGGCAGCTTTTTCCCCTGGTCTAATTGGTTTCATAATTTGCTATGTATAAATCCTAAGGTTGAAAATATTCTTTCAACACCTGCAGATGTAACCTTTGCTGTCATAATTTGCTCTATTATTAATAGTTCCATGGGTGGAACACAGTCTTAAAAGACTGTGTTCTATCCATGGAACACAGTCAAAGACTGTCACTGTCAAAGACTTCCACCAATGTAAAGTGTCAATTTTTTTCACTACCTTTATTTCAAATAAGGCCCCATTAAATGGCTCTACATGAGCAATAAATTTTAAAAGAATAGCCATCTAAGACATATCTTTGTAATTTTCCTTCTCAAATTCGATTGCTTTATTTTTTTCTACTGCAGATAAGTTTTCTTGCTGAAATGTTGGAGACAACAAATATGCTAAGAAATGTGCTGGTGTCACTTGATTGTATCTGCATTTGAAAGATGTATTCACATCAGATTTGGACACAGCAGAAATTGAAAATAACCACTCTTTGTGCAAATAGTAAACTGGAAAACAGGTTTTCAGATAAAGAATCTAAACCTCTTATCATCTAAAGGGTGCAAGTGCAGAATTAAGGAACACCCTAAAAATGACTTTTAATAGTTAAGAATGCTCAAGTCGTCAAGTAAGGAAACACTAGGGACAAAAATAGAAGAGGAATATAGTATTGATTAAGAAAAGACAGCATTAGTACATTTAAATTTTCATGAGGATTTCTAAAGATTAAATAAAAAAAATGATTTAAATCAATGATTATTTTAATCAATTGATTTAAATCATGATTAGAATCACTGATTTAAATCATTTGATTTTAATCATTGACACCTTGTTTGAGTCTCTTAAAAGACATTCACAATTGTTTTATCTTGAAACATTCTATCTTTAACAAAGGTTTTACTTAAAAATAAACATTTAAGAAATTTTTTTCAATCTCAATGATTTTAGAATTATGAAAAATCTGTTGTATAAAGCTGAAATAACTACTGAATCTATTATCTGGATGTATATACATGCAAAAGATCTTCCCCTAATGTCTAAATAAAAATTTATATACAATGATTAATTTCTAATTAACAAAATTCTGATTACATTTTTTACATGTATATTCAAAAGTTCAGAATTTTTCACAAAAACAGGATCATGTGAAAAAAATTCAAGCAAATCCCTGGTAAGATAATTAAATGCAACTTCTCTTGTTAAAAATGAAAATTCATATGCAAAATTACCGATATAATATGGCAATTAGTGAAAATGGAAAATTTAATATACAATGTAAAGCATACATTTATTTGTGTTGACATTGTTGTAATTTTTCATTATTATCAGAAAAAATTCTTTTCTTAATAACATACAAGTGTATTTACTTACTCTTTTTTTTTTTTTCTTTGCCTGAATTATAGATAATTAGAGTTGTTTAACTGCATATATATATATTTAAATATAAATCTATGTAAACAAACTTTGCAAAGAAAATTTAAGCAAATTTCTGTGAAAAATTTTGTTGAAAACAAATTTTAAACATATGCAAATATCCATCTGTTTTAAAACTTTCATTGAAAAAAATTACCAATTTCAATATTAAGAATCTAAAGCTTAAGAAAGTTTGGGTTCATAAAAGCTGTACCTCCCCCTCCCCCCCAAAAAAAAAAATATATATATATATATATATGGAGCAAAAAATGTAATACTGTAAAATAATATCAATTTTTAAGCAATGGTAGATTTTAAAATTATAATATTTTAATTTATAATAATGCCAGAACTAATATAATTTGTTTCTTTTAAATTGAGATAATTTACAAAAGTAGATTGAATGTGCAATGTACTTTAAAATTGCAGGGATATTTGTTAAAATTTAAAAGATTTTTTTTTAATTGCCTCTGCTGATCATCAAACAAATACAACTGAAAAATTATTTTAACAGACACGTGATATATTTTACAAACTTAGGTGTTAAATTAAGCAAGAAAAGCTACTGTCAATATTCTTAAACTGAAACATTAAATTTTTAAAAGCTGATTTTTTTTTCACACACTCTCTCTCTGTTTATATATACATCATTCATGTAAAAAGAAAAAAAAATATTTTATTGTGCAAAATTATTAGAAAAGTTAATTATTTATTTATTTTAATATAACTTTTTTTTGAAAAACACTTTCAATAAATCAATTTTCTAGAAAAAAACTTTTACTCTCTGTATCTTCAAAATTTTTGGAAAATTTACGTCTCTAGCCCCACAAATATTAAAATTTAAAATATAATTCAAGTTAACAACATATAGGAGCAAAATTAGGATGCTGCCTCCCTGAAAATATCTTGGGTCAACACTACCATGTTGCATGAAATTTGGTAAAAGAACACTGAATCAAAGGAGTAAAAATTCATATTATATGAAATATAACAAAAAAGAAAAAAAAGTGTACCATTAAGTATACGGGTTCACTGAAAAGAGATGTATACGTCACACAGGGACCTTCCATGAAAGATATTTTATGAAATGAATAGGACTTCTCAGGTGATCTGTGAATGTAAGAAGGAGACATGCCCAAACTTGAAGGTTTCACACATGCTTTTTCAGCTGTCAAGAAAAAATAAATAAAAATCACAAATTATGAGGAATAATCTACTTTCCTACATGTGTAACAGACATCATTATGACCTGCCTTAGACTATCCTTATTCAAATATTTAGTTTTATATATGTGGTAGATTTTTCTAGCCATTACAGACAAACATATTTCCTTTATTGGTATCAATCACAAATGAAGTTGGATTTCATCTTTTAAATTTTAGCCCTCATTTTTACAGGAAAACTGCATACACAGACCTATTTTTAAGCAATATGTTTTTTTTTTTTTTTTTTTTTTTTTTTTTTTTTTTATCATACATTTTAGCTTTTATTTAAAAAAGACTGAACTTTTCTTTTATTGCCATTTTTTTATGTCAAGGCATGTATTTCTCAAAATTCTTTTTTGGTATATCAATCAGTATCAAGACTTTGTTTAGTGTTAGCCTTTTTAGAGAGTACAATGAAAATTGGTCTTGTACATCATCAACTTTGACAAATGTTTCATGGAAAAAATCCCAACAAGAAATTTTAATTTTAGTCAAATGATCACAGTGGAAGAGGGTATTCTATTTGTTATATTCATAATAAAATCCTTTTTAAAGTTTAAGTTACATAAATTTTCAATCAATATTTAGAAAATTATCATGTGATTTTTTTTTTAAATCAAAACAAACTTGACCATAGGAGAAATTTATTCTGAAAATTTATGTAAAATAAAAAACAACAAAAATAATTTTTATTCAAAACTGCATGTCAAACATAGTAAATGAGGTGCCTTCATATTATAACAAAGTTTTAAAATTATTCAGATCTTGATGGAATAGTGTACAGTTCTTCGGACAGAATATAGTATCCGAAATCTTTTGTGTGTCCCTGTAAATATTATCTGTTTTCTATTTTGCAGGAAGTAACTCATAGTAAACCTCAGCAACATATATCAGTTGCATAAAATGTGAAATAGTTTGGTATAGTTAAAATGTCTCCCAAACAATGTTTCTCCCTATACCATTATGTAATGGAATAGTTTTGTATGTATGGCCCTGTAAATCAATAACAAATATTCGTTGCACCACACATTGAACAAAATGTAACATCATTAAAATGTACTTGAAACGAAACTACTTTTTTCTCATTGGCCATAATGTAATGGAATACTTTTGATTGTCCTTGTAATTGAACTATACATCGATTTTCATAAAATTTGAAATGACTTGACAAAATTATGCAACAATTATATACTTTAAATTTCAAACGATTTGTGTGTGTAGTTTTTGCATTGTTCTATGCAAACAGATGGACAGGCTGAACGACGACTATAAGTGTTACTTATTTACAGAATTATGAATTCACTTAAAAAGGTTATATTCTGTAGTATAAATGTCACTGATTTTCAATGAAATAGAAAAATTAGGAATATTTAAGAAATGTGTTTATATTAAATAAATAAAACATAACAGTTGAAAGTTTCAGAGGAATGGCGAATTAGTCTTTTAGATTAATCTGGGATAGATCAGTAAGTAAAACATTGGCGTCTTTAGCCAAGAATTAGTATTAACATCCCTGGTTTGAATCTTGGCCTAGACTTTTTCACCCTGTTGGAAATTTTCAACTGTTATGATTTATTTACCAATTGAATAGTTTTGTTAAAAATTAATCGAAGTAAAACATAGCCTATATTAATCTCTGAATTACATTCCATTTTAATCCTGATGTCATTGAAACATTTTCATACATCAAATTTATAAAATTATTAGAATTAGCAAAGAGAAAAAAAATTGTAGCATAAAAACAAAATTGTGGGAAAAAAAAAAAAAAAAAAAAGAGGTTCTTAGGCTTTACTATGTAAATTAACATTGAACAGTGATTCTGGAAATAAAGAAGAATTGTACTCTGCACAATAATTAAATTCTCAATCATAGGGTATCAACATGGGTGCAAGAAGTGCATCCAAGCCAAGACTGAAAATTTTTCTGAACATTATAAAAAAAATAAATAAATAAATAAATAAAATAAAATAAATAAATAAATAAATAAAAATAGGTTAGAAGATTTATGTGGCTAAAATTTGTCTCTTACAATAAAAAAAGTGTCATTAAAAATTATCAGTAACAAAAATTGCTACTATTTAAGTGTGTAAAATAGAATTTATTATTAGTCAAAAGTCTCTTCAAGACTGAAATCAATCCTGAGACTGAAAGTTTTGCACCCATGGGTATCAATAATTTTTCTCAGTTGATTTAAATCATGATTTAAATCATGACTTAAATCAACTGATTTTTTTTTTAAATCATTGATAAAAATCATAAATTTTCTAAAGGTTTAAAATGACATAAAAAGTACTCAAATTTAAGATGAATATAATTTGGAATGCTTCTACGGGTATTTGACTTATGAATACATAATAAATAAATAAATAAAACTTTAAATATTTTTTTTAATTCCTGACTGTTATATAAAGTTTAAGTACTGTGAGTTTGTAAAAAGCCTAGTTTTTATCTAACATAACATAAAAAGGATTTCATTTTTAAATGATATTTAAATATAGCAGGCAGTGTCATAATTCCCTTTTAGTAATCAAATTATCTATTTCTTTTTTATAAAATAAGCACAGCAAATGTGATAAATTTCTGCAAATAAAAGATTAAAATAGGCATAATCTTATTTTCATATTCTACATTTTAAATAATAAATTTATATCAAATACTGCAACTAAAGAAGAATGAAAGATTGACATTGACTGAACCACTATTATAAAAGAATATCCAAGAGGGAAAAAAAATATTTTCATAAAATGTTAAACATAGCAAGAACTTCTTCAGTAAAGTTGAATAAATTTTTTTTATTTTATTTTATTTTAATTCTTTAATTTATATACACCAAATAAAATTTGCTAGGGATTAAAACAGTGGCAAAGTTATTTGAAACAATGCTGAGAATCTCTACTCAGTGCTAATAATGGCTGTTTATTTTTTAAAGAATTTCAGATATAACTGGTTATTCCTTACATTTACTTTGCATGTGCTTATGAATGGGTTAACACATTTTCATATTTTGGGGGATAAGCATATGCATACATGTGTGTAAGTTTAGGTTTAGGCGATTAACAGCACAAATGCAAAATGAGCTGCAAATAATATTCATTAGTTTTATTATTTGTGCTACTAACTAATGAAATTACTTAATTACAATTTTTATTAATTTTGTAATTATTTGCTGTTTTCTCTAAGCCATTTTTTAAGAGTGCTACAGCTTAACCCGTTTGAAATTGCCAAAATGTACCCTGATTTTTAAAAAATAGTGAAATTCATCTATATTAGATAGAGATCTCTTGTAAAATAAATAATAATAATAACAATAATAATAAAAATAATAATCCTGAATTCTACAGCATTTTTTAATTTATGTGTATAAGACCCTGCAAAAATGATAGAACTTTATTTTTTTAAAAATAAATTAACATATTAATTAATAGTAGTTTTTATTTGGTTCATAAAATTATTAAAATTAATTACATTTTATTTGTCATGCTAAGAAATTAGAAACTAGCATTCTTCCTATTTTTTTTTTTTTTTAAAGAATTAATACTAAATTATTAACTTTATTTACATTTTTATCATCTTTTGTACACTGATGAGCCGTATTTATGGTGTATGTACTAAATTGTCAATTTAGTAATTAAAACACAAAAATATGTATTATGTTTCTAATTAAAGGGTTAATTGTTTAATAATAATTAACTTTAAGTAGTGTTAGCAAAGTAATATTAAAGACAGTTATTAATAATTTTAATAAATGTAATTATCACTAATATTTAATATATTTTTTCATAATTATTTAAAAATTGGTTTATGCTACAAATGAAACTACAAATTTGCAATTTTTATAATTTCTGTAATTACTAACTAATAATTATAATTCTATTGATTAAAATGTAAAAACTAAGGTTAATTAGAAATTAGAGGTTTAATTGCTTTGGTAACCTAAAACTCTTGGTAATTATTCAGTATTTGAACGCTGGGAGAGAAAAAAAACCTGATTTAAATAAGAAAAAACCTGATTTTTATTTTTATTTTTTTACACCCTACTTAATCATAAGAATAAAAAACTGCATTTGCCTTGTTGGATCATGTCTCTTAATTCTCTAACAGGACAGTTATCTTTTGCTTCTGAAATAGCAAAAACCTAAAAGAAAGAAAATAAACACAAATATAATACAATTTAATAAACTTACAAGTTTTATGTAAAAAGAACATAAAAATTCATATTCAAATTTATTTGAATATGAATTTTTACATCTATGAGTTAGTTCTCATTAATTCTTAGATCTAATAATGAGAAATTAGCATACAAATGAAATTAAATATTTTCATGCCTAAGAATGGTAAATTGAACCTAAAAAGTGAC
>OZ025297.1:133544075-133590075 GCA_964019185.1 Maratus speculifer | reverse complement strand
GTGAGCAATTTGTTAAAATATTGTTATTTCTTATATTTTTGTTTTATTATTTTACAGGATATAGCATTTTTCTGTGCACCCATATTTTTCAGTTGCACTGTATATAATTAATGAAAATACATGTCAAGCAATATACTGTTTTTTAAAAAAAGATGGTAACAGATTATTTTTAAAACTATAAGAGAAATTATAAAAATATTCATATGTAGGTAGATAATTCAAATTGTACTTTTTCTTATTTTGGGGACAAAAAAACATGAAATTTTTATACTGTTCCTGTATCTAAAAATGCACAATCGCAAAAATAGTTACTGTCCCATTCTTAATCATATCCTGAAAGTTTGATCCGAAAATATGTTATAGACAGTCAAAAATAATGATTTATTTCATTTTACCAAGAAATTCAAAACATGAAATCGAAAATCAGTCTTCAAATTTCATGACAAAGTCACAATATATGAATATACCTCTATGATTTTTGGAGGTAGAAAGTATGTCTAGTGGTTGTGTGAATTTTTCGATTTATTCAAACAAAACCTTTTGGGTATGACTAAAAGTGCGACAGTGATGACTTGTGATTAGAGATTTTGAAATGCAGGAACTGTATAAAAAATAAAATTTTGAATTTTTCTTAAAATACTCTCCACGTAAATGAAAGTTCAATTTGATTTCTTTGCCTTTCTATAACTATTTCATATTATACTTCTTATAGTTACAAAAATATGCTACAATTTTCTTTGGACACCAGTTAATGAGTTTAAAAATATATTCCATCAATCAAAAAGAAAAAAAAACTCAGACTGATCCTGATAATTTTCTCGGCAGAATTCAATTTAAAAAGAGATGAACACTTTGTGTTTCATGATTCAATCCATTACAATTTCTAGACAAGCGGGGAGAGGGTGCCACTGTGGACCATAGATTGTGAATGATTTTACTTGTAGGGTGCCACAGGGCATTCTGAATTAGATGTGCGATCCTTTCACCCCCTGGGGCATCCTGGATAAAGGGTGCCATTATTCTACCCTGAGATGCCATCATTTCACCCTCTTGGGCACTCTGGATAAGAGGTGTCCTTATTCTCCTCTAAAGTGCCATCCTTTCACCCCTTGGGGTACCTTGGATAAGGGATGCCATTATTCTCCCCCTGAGATGCCATCCTTTCACCCCCTGGGGCACCCTGTATAAGGGGTGTCATTATTCTCCCCGAGATGCCATTGTTTCACCCTCTTGGGCACTCTGGATAAGGGGTGTCCTTATTCTCCCCTAAAGTGCCATCCTTTCACCCCTTGGGGCACCTTGGATAAGGGATGCCATTATTCTCCCCCTGAGATGCCATCCTTTCACCCCCTGGGGCACCCTGTATAAGGGGTGTCATTATTCTCCCCGAGATGCCATTGTTTCACCCTCTTGGACACTCTGGATAAGGGGTGTCATTATTCTCCCCTGAGGTGCCATCCTTTCACCCCCTGATACACCCTGGATTAGGGGTGCTATCCTTTCACCCTAGTTAAGGGTGCCATTTTAGCTCCTCTAGGGGTGTCACCAGTGAGACAAGCCTTTCACCCCTAAAAGGTGCAATGTGTCACCATTAGTTTTAACAGTGTATCTGCAATGCTTACTATTTTCTACGGTTTTGTTTGTTATGAGTATCTACAGGTTGGTCCTGATCTTCTATCCCCAGATAAATATGGTTCGTTTTTTTTTTTTGGAGCAGGTAGCGAGGGAAAAGGCTATCTAGAGGTCCAGTAAAATGGCAGTTCTCTTGTTCTTGAAGCTGCTTTGGAACATGCATCATGTTTTTGTTAAAGAACATGTATAACATTGTCATATCTATGCCCTTTTAATAATCTCAGGTGCATAAGCATTTTTAGAAAATAGAACTGTTCTATGACGATGTAAATTAGTCAACATAGGATGATAAAAATGCAAAACACTAAGATTTCTCTTATATATTAACCCATTCGAGACCAGCATCTTTTACATGAATTTTATTTGGTTGACACTTATTTTTGTCATACAATTAAAATTAGTTTAGCAAACAAGTGAATATTTTAATTAAATAAGAAAAATTTTACTTTTTTTGTGGTATCATAAACAAGCGTAAGAAGCACGTTTTAATGGTGCATGTATGCACCCGTGGTTTCGAAGGGGTAATTCTTAACACACTAAGTACAATAGATTCTCCATTACCACTTTTTTCTTGAATTGTTGTGTCTTATCTACATGAAAATAGCATGCATTAAAATGAAAACAAGATTTCAGTTTTCTGTCATGCATATGTCTTTTAAACTGGTTATTGAATTAAAAATGTTAATAATCACATTAAAATAAAATCCTAAGAAATATATAATTTGCACAAGGTTATATGTTCAACAATGTTGTTATTTCCATTTTTTCATAAAAAATTAGCATGTAATAATACCAAAAATAAAAAAAAATCATTTGTATCTATGTGCGATAGTTGGCGCTCTTTTTTTAATATGGCGTCTATAAGCTATCACAAATTTCATAGTATCATCGAAAAATAAACTCCTTGGATTCTTATGTATATATCAAAAATGTATATATCATCAAGTCCCCAGAGATGAAACTAAAAGCCCTAATTTTGCCTTATGGCTCAACGACTAATTGAATAAATAAATTTATCGTTTAAAACAAGCAGCCAGATGAGGACATCCGAAAATAACAAAAATATAAAAAGATTTAAGCTTTAAAAAGGTACATTTTCATACATTCAAAATGAAGAAAAAAATAAATCACATATAGTCATTTATGTAGATGATATTCTGATAGGAGGAAAAGATGACGAAATGAGAGATATAATACAAAAACTTAACAGTGAATAAGAATAAAATATCTGGGGGAACTAAAATTTTATTTGGGAATCTACATAAAGAATACAAGAAAAGGTTGCCAATTAAATAAAAAAAAACTGAAATAGAAGAATTAGTAAAAAAGTTTTAATTAGAAGAAGCCAAATCAATAAATACTCCGATGAAACCCAATTTTAATTGATTAGAAGATAAATACAAACTATTGCTCAATAATATTAAATATATACAGGCGAGAAGATCGTTACTTTATATCGCATCGGTCACCAGACCTGTCATTTCCTCTGCAGTAAATATTTTAAGGAATCCCCATGTGAATATGATTGGTGTATTTATGTCGGCCAATTATCTACACAGTGGGATATAGGCCCTAAGGGGTGGGATGCCCTCCGTGGGGGTCTTTCTAAGGGAACCTAACCCGTATTTACGCAAGGTTCGATGAAAACCACGGAAAACTCCGAACGGTTAGGCCGACAGTTGCGATTGGGTTGGAACCCAGAACCTACCGTCTACCAGTTTGGAGGCCTGAACCTCGCGGCCACTGGTGGGGCGAAAATGATTGGAGAACAGTTAAAAGAATAATCCAAAATTTAAGATGTACAAAACAACTAAACATGCAGATTATATATAAAGACCCAATGGAGTCGATTCTAAAAGCTTACTCAAGTGATACTAAGATAATAAAATCAATAAGTGGCAATCTCTTTACTTTAGGAATTAATACAATTAATTGGTCTACAATAATGCAATAATGTTGCTCTTTCATCAGCTGCGGCTAAATACGCGTCAGCCGCAAGTGCAGGCCAAGAAATCTTGTGTTTTGAGAAACTCCTAGAAAATTTAGTTCTACCCTAGACAAAACCATTCACTTTACATGAAGACAATTAGAGTTGTGTCAAAATGATAGAGAGTGAAAAGTTTTCAAAAAGAAGTGAGTATACTGACATTCGCTTTCATTCAATCAAACCACTTAAAAAAGATGAAATAATTCAGTTGGCACTTTGTCCATCAAAATGCATGATACAGGATGCTTTGACGAAACGAATGCCCAAGAATTAATCACAAGACTACAGATTGTCTAGAAACTTTCTTGCTCCTCAATCTGAAAATCTAAAAGGGAAATGTTATAAACATTAATCTCTTCAGAAAAACTTAACATAAATCAACTTAATTACTTGTCATAACATTTAATGTTTGAAACGTGAAAATTGTTTACATCATCTGATTCCTCCAGTTACAATACGAAACATTAGTTCCGGGTGCATCAAATAAACTGTCCATCAAAAGAAATAAATATTTTCACTATAAAATTACAATTGGTTGCACCAAGAACTATATTTAATATTATTGATTTAAAAAAAATTACTTTCTTTGTGATTATAGCGTTTGAATTCATTTATGTCTCTTTTTAGGTGCTTTCGTAATTATGTAAATACGTAGCACCTATTGTTGTCGCTCAGTCCGTCCGCCTGTCTGTCTGTCTGTCTGTCTGTCTGTCCGTCTGTCTGTCTGTCTGTCTGTCTGTCCGTCCGCATATAACAACGCAAAAACTACCCAATCGAATCGTTTGAAATTTAAAATAAATAATTATAACATAATTTTGTCAAGTCATTTCAAATTTTATGAAAATCGGATGGATAGATCAATTACAGGCACAATCAAAAGGATTCCTTTACATTACGGTCAATGGGGAAAAAGCTTCAAATGCATTTTAATAGTTTGAAATTTAAAACATATTATGATTGCGTAATTTTGTCGAGTCATTTTAAATGTTATGAAAATCGGATGCATTGATCAATTACAGGGACAATCAAAAGGATTCCGTTACATTACGGTCAATGGGGAAAAAATTTCAAATGCATTTTAATCGTTTGAAATTTAAAACATATAATTATTACGTTATTTTATCGAGTCATTTCAAATTTTATGAAAGTCGGATGCATAGATAATTTACAGGGACAATCAAAGTTATTCCATTACTTTACGGTCAATGGGAAAAAAGATTCAAATGCATTTTTATGATGTTACACTCATTCGAACATAATAGAATTGGCATGAATCAATGAAATATATACTAAAATATGCATTCTGTACAATCTGTGATGCAAAGAATTTTTATTATTAAATTACAGGGCCACACAAAACTATTCCACTACATAATGCTATACGAGAAAACATTGTTTGGGGCGTGTTTTAATTATATTCAACTATTTCACATTTTACGAATAAGATATACGTTTCTGAGGTGTAATAAAAATTACTTTCTGCATATTTACAGAAGCACAAAGATTTCGACTACTATACTGTATCCGAAGTACGCTCTACTATATCAGCAAGAACTGAATATTTTTAAAACTTCGTTATCGTACGAACACACCTCATTTGCTACGTTCACGTGCAA
Source organism: Maratus speculifer (assembly GCA_964019185.1). Lineage (NCBI taxonomy): Eukaryota > Metazoa > Arthropoda > Arachnida > Araneae > Salticidae > Maratus > Maratus speculifer. Next base: position 133,584,840 of record OZ025297.1, on the reverse strand, counting down.
TTTCCAACTTGTTTTTATCTTATCAATGTTTTATATCATTAATTCATCCTCTCTATGCTATTTTACCCTTTATCTACTGAATTATGAATTCATAAAAATTTTATCTTTTAAAGCATTTTTCGTGAGTTGTTTAAATTACATTAGAAGATTTGCATAATCTTTTAGTACATTTTAGAAGGATTAAAAGACTTAGAAGGCTTAATTAAATTTGAATTTATAAATATTTTGCGCAATATTTATAACTGCACTCAAATATTTTATTTTTCTTTCTTAGTATTTTGTAGAATGTATTAAAAGAGTTTCGTAAGTTAATTTAATTGTATTTATAAGTACTGGCAGTAGATAAAAGGGTTAAACAAGAAAGGAGGAAAAATTTATACTCCAGAAATTAATATGTAACTTTTTATATTTTAGTCGTATATAAATTTAATTAATATACAAAAACTGATATAATAACTTGAATAACTAATTAACAGACATTGGTAAAGAAAACATTTACAAGTTTTTATAGGGCAAAGTAATGGCTTCATCAATTAAATAATCAAGATTTTAAAAAAAAAAGTGGACGATCCTGAAAAAAGGAAATAAGGTCAATTTTCTTATTTTTATTATATGATTTAAATGTGATTCTTTTTATATCATAGAGTCTCTTTTTTAGTCTCTAATAGTGCCATCTGAAAAAAAAGTATTGTGTTTTTAATTGTAACCCTTGCCCTTTTTATGCACATTCGGTTTGTAGCACACATAATTTTTAATGACTTGATAACATTAATTAAGAGGTTGTTTTTGGCTTAGCTAAAGAAGTTTATAAATCTTCTTTCAGAGTTTTTCTTTCCTATGCTTTTCATACTTTTTTCCTTTTCTTGGAAACAAAAGTTTTATTTGGCTTTTTTTGTACCATTTTATTCATATTATTTCGCTATTAAACTATTTAAGAGAGACCAACGGTATATGACTTGGAAAATTACTTGCACATCCAAAAAAGATTTTGCTTTTCTAGAAATTTCACATTCGGTTTTCACACATTGACAGGTTTTATGTTTTTTCTCAAAACAGCTTAAAAAATTTCGTATAAAATAACTCAAATCTATAAAATAGGAATTAAGCTATATATTTATTTTGAGAATTAAATCATGATAATAATTGGATAAATAAAATTTAAACAACAATAAATTGTTAAAAAATTCCTGTCGGCTTGGCTTACAGGCGCATGTAGATTTCAAAGTTAAGTTCTCATTTCAACAACAAAAAATAAAATATGTTTAGAGATAAATCTAGTTTAACAACTTTATTTGGCCGCTATTGAAAATTTTTATTTTTATTTTTCTGTAAGAGCTGGTTTTATCAGAATCATCTTAAGCAAAATTTGGATTAAAATTCCCATCTTGACAGGATCTTTCGAAATATATTCTGACTTTATGAAAAAATCGACTAATAAAGCATATCATAGTTCCTAAATAAGAGAAACTGACAATTGAATGCGTTTGAGAGCAAAATTGAAATTAAAAATGAGTCATAAAATGAGCAATTTGCTATTTAAATGCATCGTCAATTCTTCATTTCCGATCGCTACAGAAAATTATTATCAAAATGCCCACTTTTAGAGCATTTTTTAAAATATATTCTACACATATCAAAAACCTAAACAATACGGCACGTTATACAGCTCCTAAATAAGAGAACCCGTCAATTGGATGCGTTTGCAAGCCAAAATAGTTTTAAAAATAAGTCAGAAAATAAGCAGTTTGTTATTTGAATACTTCCTCATTTTTTCAGCCACAATCGCTTCGGGAAATTCTGTTCCAAATGCCCACTTTGACAGCATTTTAGGCGGATTTCGTATGAAAAAATACCTATTGCATTCGCACCAATATTGGAATTTCTGAAAGATTTTTGTAGATCTACACTGATCATGACCGCTAGACCTCAAAACCGCCATCAGCAAATAAGTTTATATATATAGCTATATAGCTATATATATATATATCATTTTTTTATGGACACGATAACTTCCATAATTCTGCATCAATCTCCAACAAACTGGTATATAGAATCAAAGGGGTTAAAATCTCGGCTAAGTTCGTTAACGAGCAAAATCGAACCAAGGGGGTCGAAATAGGGGGCGTTTTTATGAAAACAGAAAAAAACCCATAACTTCATAATGAAAATAGATATCGATCAGTTTAAAGTAAATATTACTTCAAAATAAGAAGCTAAAAATTTATGCATGACAGATTTTTGATAAAGTTAAAAATGGGCTCGAGGGGCGAAAAAAATAGGGTTTTGGGGAAAAAAATCATAACTTTGTCAATTCTCAAGATATCAAATTCAAATAAATTTTTTATAACTGATCTCTAAATTATCTAAAACTTTTGCATTACAAGTTTTTGATACGATTTAATTTTCTTACCGGTAAAAAAAATAAAAACGAAAGCAAAAAGGGGGGTAAAAAAAGAAAAAAATCTATAAATTCGTCAATTCTTAAACTATCAAATCTAATTAAATTTATTTTACATCTTCTAAATAATATCTGGAATTTTTATGTTGACAAGTTTTTCATAAGACCAATTCTTATAACAAAAATAAATTAAACAATATTAGGAGTTGAAGAATAAACCTCAAATCCAAACTGCTTATATTGTGACTCATTTTTAAATTAATTTTTTATTTTAAAGGCATCCAAATTACAGGTCCTTTTATTTAGAAACTATATAATGTGATGTATTGGCCAGTTTCTTGATAAAGGCAGCATTTATTTTAAAAAAAAGACTGCCAAAATGAGTATTTTGAACAGAATTTCCCGAAGTGATCGTGATTGTGATTGAAAAAATGAGGAAGTATTCAAAAAACAAACTGCTTATTTTCTGACTCATTTTTAAAACTATTTTGGGTCGCAACCGCAACCAAATTGACAGGTTCTCTTATGAAGGAACAATAAAATGTGTCATACAGTTTAGGTTTTTGATATTGGCAGAATATATTTTTAAAAATGCTCTAAAAGTGGGCATTTTGATCGGAATTTTCCGTAGCGATCGGGATTGAAGAACTGACGATGCATTTAAATAACAAATTGCTTTATTTATGACTCATTTTTAAATTTAATTTTGCTTTGAAACGCATTCAGTTGGCAGTTTTTTCTTATTTAGAAACTATGCAATGTGCTGTATCGACCGATTTTTTAATAAAGTCAGAATATATTTCAAAATATGCTGTTAAAATGGGCATTTGAGCCGAACTTCACTTAAGATGATTCTGATAAAACTAGTTCATACAGAAAATTGAACTTAAAAATTTTTCACAAGAAGCCAAATAAAATTGTTAAACTGGATTTATCTCTAATCGTTTTTCATTTTTTGTTGTTGAAATGAGTACTCTTCGAAATCTACCTCCGTCTATAGGTCAAACCGACAGGGATTTTTTTTTAAAATATATTTTGCCTTTATCAAAAAAAACTGGCGATTACGTCACATTATATGAATATCTAAATAAGTGAACATTCTAAATAGATGTGTCTGAGAGCAAAATGAATTTAAAAACGAGTTAGAATGTAAGCAGTTTGGATTTATGTACACTTTTAATACGATTTTGCCTTCAACTTCTATTTTTGTTTAGTTTGTCTTTGCTATAAGTATTGATCCTATCCAAAAAGTTGTGAAAATAAATGTTGTAGATATTACTGAGAAGATGTATAGTCAATTTAATCGGATTTAACCCTTTAACCGTCTGGCCCGGCTTTTTCCGTTTCTAGAAATCATGTTTAAATGGTTGCAGACAAAAATATTTTAAACGGAATGTTATTTTGAGTCAGACATGGAAAGAAGTGATATTAAAGATATTATAGCATCAAACTGTGAGTAATTAATATAAAATCTTTAGACGTTGTGGGATTTTACCGGTTTTCACAAAACCCTCCCAATTCACCCCCGTTTGGTTCGATTTAGCCCATTAAAACGCTTGACCGAGATTTTATGCTCATTGATGTCATGCCTCAGTTTGGAAGAGATTTGAACAGAATTGTAGAAGTTATTGTGCCCATAAAAAAGTGATATAGATAGATACATAGATAAAGTTTTTTACTGTGATAGTTTTGGAGCCTAGGTGTCATGATCGGTGTAAATTCAGTAAAATTTTTTCAGAAACTCCAACATAGGTATGAACGCAATAGGTAGTATTTCATACGAAATTTACCTAAAGACAGGCAGTATAGCAAATAAAGTAATTATCGCAACGAATACAATTTGTTGGTTATTGATGTTATGGCGGAGAAGAAATCTCTCCCATGAGTGCATATGTCATATAAAAAATTACACCTAGAAAAAATTATGGTGTTTTAAATCTTATTTCTAGTCCTTTGTATGCACATAATTCGCTTCATTGCTCACATAAATTTTGATTACATTAATTCAGAGAATTGTTTCTGCTTAGTTTTTAATTAAATATTTTATAATGAATATTCGATTTTTATCTACCGTTTACGCAGTATAACTATTGAATTTTTTATAAATAGAAGCATAGAAAAAGAAGTTTTAGTCTCAGCGAATACAATTTATGGTTATTGATCAGAAATTTTTTTTTCCGAAAATGACACAGAAAAATGACAGAATGTAATAGAAAAATGACATCTGAAAAAACAGTAATATATTTTTAATAATATTCCTAGTCGTGACCTACATCGGATAGGGTTACCCGCTTTTAATCGAATCCGTTTCGCATCGAGGTTCTGGTCGGATCGGATTCGATTGCGCTATATTTTCCCGTTGCAGGTAGATTTCATGTTTGGTTTATGATTCTTGCGGGACGTGTTCGGGACGATCCAATTTGTTAAAAGAATGCTCAAAATATTTTTTTCATATTAAAAGTCTAACCACAATACACCAAACAAGTCTAGCCAACGAAACTATCCTAAACGACAACAAACCTTCACAAAGCAACATGCGTGACTGTCTGTTTCGTCTAATATTACAATTCATTTCTAGAAGTTAATATAAATAAACTTTTACAGATACTGATAGGATAGGGATTATAACGAATGCTTTTGCACTGCTAAACCATTTCTCCTGAAAAGTTATAATTGTAATTCTTGATATTTTTAATTTTGATATGATAAAAAACTTCTGTTTGGTACACAAGAAAACAAGAAGTATCATTTCGCGTTTTGCTACGTATTATATTTCGCTATAGGCGAAACCTTTGAAGCCGGGAATAATTTTAAAGCAAAATTAATCATTAGTTTTTTTCACTTTTATACCATTTAGAGTCCTCCATTGGGTCGGGTTACTCGCATCAACAAGTCTTTTTTTTTTTTTTTTCATTTGGTTATGTTCTAATCAAGTTGATTTTCACTTTTTAACTAGATCAGGTTGAATTTCATTGTTTCGGATTCAAGTCTGTTTCGAGTTGGGTTTTGACTTGAGCAGGACGGGTTCGGATTGAGTCGATGTCAAAAGAAAGTCTAAAATATTTTTTCATATTAAAAATATACCGGATGATAATAAAATAAGCATCTATATTTGGATCTGTCTGTAGTTTGAAGGAATACTCAAAATCGGTGAATTTACTATTCGAAAAGAGTGAAGAACGATGGAACAATAAAAAAGATAAATCCAATTACCGCCTACAGATGAAGCTACGGAGCCTGTCTATGCAAATACCATTGAAAATATCAAGAAAATCTAAATTTCATGGACGATTTCATAAGAAAATGAATTTTAATTTCATATGAAAGAGACAGTCAATACGCAGAAGTACAGAATATGGACTTTGGAGCAATCAGATAGTATTCATAATATATCCTTCCACATTCTAAAAATCTTTATGTGGTGTGGCTTTGCAAAAAGTTCTTGGTCCTGATTTTTTAATTTATTTTTATTTTACTTATTTTATTATTTTATTATTTTTTGTTGGGGGGGGGGGGGAGAAGACTTACAACGAACAGTCCCAGTATTGTGTTCAGTTACTAAACCTGCAAATTTTTGTAGTTAGTCAACTGATGTAAAGACAGTGTCTTTCTTAAGAACATTTCATGTATGATGGAGATCGTCCCATTTTGGCCGAACGGTGCAATTGTTATTACGACTACATTTCACAGATGATAGAGTCGAAGAAAGTATCGAAATCAATGAGTCGATGAGTATCAAATTCTCGAAGAAAGAATAATCTATGACTTCATTTCTTACATGAATTTTATTTCTCATGCAGCAAACTGAACATATAGTCCATCATATAGTAATTATTTTCATAAAAAACTTAGTTGTGCTCAAAATTTGTATAAGTTATTGACCTGAGGAGAAAAGAAAATGTCTAAAGGATGCATTTGTAATAGAAAAATGACATATGAAAAAATAATATTGTGCTTTAAATAATATTCTTAGTATAGTATTTCATCGAGTTGGGAAACCCTCTTTTACTCGAACTCAATACGATCCGCAGTTCCGCTCGCGTAGGCGCTATAATTTGCCGTTGCTGATCAGATTGACTTCAACTTATTTTGTTGTGGGTCGGATTCGGTTTGAATTCAGTTGTGATTTCAACTTTTGAGGGGTGGATGCGGGTTAATCAATTTGTTAAGGGAATGTCCAAAATATTTTTTCACGTTAAAAATCTGTATAAATCGCAGACAAAGTAAAATTGGCGCCTGTCTGTTTTTTCTAATCTCAAATTTCCTTTCTGGAAGTTAATATAAACATAATTTTCAACTACTGGTAGAATAAAGATTATAGCGAATGCATCTGCACACCTGAAGCATTTCTATTGAATAATTACAATTCTAGTTCTTGCTACTTCTAATTTTGCTATGACAAAAAACTACTTTATGATAGGCAGGAAGACAGGAAGGAGAAACTTTTAAAATCACAACTAATTTTAAAGCAATATTAAAAATTAGATTTTAAATTTTATGCCGAATAGAGGCTAGCATAGGGTCGAGTTACTTGCAACCAATCCGACCCGTAATTGGAATGGATCATTTTTTGTTGCGGGTCGGGTTCAGACTGGTTTGATTGCGACTTTTTAGCAGCCTGTCAGTTTGGATTTCATGGTTTCATGCTTGATCCTGTTTCAGATTGGGTTTTGACTCTAGCAGGTCGGGATAAGTTTGACAAAATTTTAAAGGAGTGTCCAATTTCTTTTTTCAGGTTAAAAATCTATGTACAATACGACTTATATAATGATTTTTCTCCTGAGAACCTGACACATCTATTTTGCGTACAGATTTTTCATTCCAAAAAAATATATAATATTTGAATGCTTAAAATTTAAAAAAGAGTATTTCTCAATCGGGCACATAATATCTATATGTGTACATCAACTATCAATAACATAATACATCTTTTTTTGCATGTATCAAAAACAAAATGTTTATAAGTTCTTTTGTATTTCGAAAGAAGACGAAATGGTTCTTATAGAAACAATCTACGATCGCAATTTTTTTTCTGAAGCAGTAAATTGAACATATAATCCCAGATGTTCAAATAATATTCATTTTCATCTGAAACATAGTTTTGCTCAAAATTTTATGCAACTCTCGATAACTTGAATGGTAAAAAAAACTATATATGACACGAAAGAATTCTTCCAAGCTGTACACTAACATAAGAAAGACTTCGCTCCAAGCTGGTAAAATAAAAGTGCGTAATAGCCAGATTCGATATTTGATTGTTAATATTAAATAATCATATTAATAATTTTTTAATATTATAACATGTTATAATATAAATAAGTTTTTTTTACATATATTCAATTTTTATCTACCATTTACATTAATTGAATTTCAAAAATATGAAAACTTTAACAAAAGAAACTTTTGCCACAGCAAATCAATTTATGAAAAAAAATTCTCTAAGGAATGCATGTGTAACAGAAAATTGACATCTAAAAAAAAATATATTGTGTTTTTAATAGTATTCCTAATTCCTAGTCTTTTTTATGCACGTAATTCGCTTCGTTGCTCGCATACATTTTGATTACTTGACTAAATTAATTGGAGCTGTTTTTCTTTTTTAGTTTTTCTTTCCGTATATTTTACTCTTTAATATAGAAAATAAAAGATTTTTTTTAGTTTATGATGTTTTACGTTTATATTCACATATTTCTCTGCTAAATTATTTAACGGAAATCATATGAATTTATGAATTTACTCGTATATTTAAAATCAACTGAGTTTTTTAGAGCCTTTTATAGCTGGTTTTCTAAGAACAACCTAAGAAATTCGTATAAAAAATCTGTTTTATAAAAAATATATAAGATTTTAGTTTATCTAATAGAGATCAACCTATGTATTTAATTTGAAAATTACATTACGATAATAATTTGATTAAAAAAAAATCTGAACAACAATAAATTGTTGAAATGAAATTTTAGATGAAATTAAAATGATTATATTAAAGAATCTTTTCCTTCAACAGATTCAAAATAGCAATATAATACGTAAGATTTCAAGTTTAAACGAATATTTTTTAATATTAATTGTGAGATGAAATCCTGCATTTCACATTTTTCATTACGTTCACGGGCGCAAGTGGTTTCGTTACGCGGAGCGTCGGCGCTGGTGCGCGCCTGTAAAGTTTGTTTTTTGCGATGCATCTCTTTGGCTCTCGCTAGTGCGAAGCACATGCGCAATAGTTTTCGTCATCGCCGCTTTTTTTGGAGGTGTTCCGCCCGTGACGTTTTTTCGATCACAGCAAATTGGAAATCGCTTATATTGTTTTAAGGGTTTGATTTGTCTTTAATGTTTCGCCAACTTTTTAAATTTGATCAATATATTTAAATATTTCGTTCGTTTACTTTTGTTCACCCCGCTAATTTTTAGATATTAAAAATTTCATTAATTTGAATTAGAATACGTTTGGTGATATTGCTGTCATGACGTAATTTTTTTAGGAGCGCAGGGTCGTGGGCCCGATGAAAACCAACATTAGCCCTTATGATGAACGGCGAAGTCTAAAAGTCGGCCGTCGCCTCTTCAAGCTCCTTTCTACAGTATTATAAAATGTTTTTATTTTAAGTTGAAAATCAAAGAAGAATCATTTTGATAAATTTTGTGCTGCTCTTTTCGGCTATGCGAAGTTCAAGAAAAACCCTTATATCTATAGAGTCGTTACGGCAATTCTGTGGCCATAAGGACAAGATATTTCTTCCTTCTCATGATGGATTCAATAAAGAAGATATTGTTCCTAAAAAGTCTACTCATCATTTTATTTAAACACAACAAAGTACGATTTTTAATCTTTTGTTTCTACTGCTTACCTAAAAGAACTTTTATGGATTATTGCAATGTAGTGTTATAACGCAATGTACAATTTTAACGGTCGAATTAATTCATTTACAATTCCATTGCATATAACCAACCATTATTGACACGACATAAACCCGCATCACTTTTTCAAAAAATATTTTTTTTTAAATAGGCTGGGACAACATTTGCAACAGAAATATACAAAGAAATGTATTTCTTAAAAGTAGTGGTGCGAATAAAATTTAAAAAATTTCGTCTGTAGTTGAAACTCTGCAATATCCTCACGTATATTATGATATAAATAAAATCGAAAATGTTATACTACACTAAAATAACTACTATAATTTTAATAGCTAGTAAAATATTTAAAGAATTATAAAAAAAAGTCGATATCAATGTACGCATGAGACTCTATCTAATATGGGAACTACGAAGAAACACAAAGACAGAGATGTTATACAATTGTGGTACCACAAGTATAATTAAACAAGAATAATGCGAAATTATTTCCATTAATATAGCATAGAAATGATTGCTACACTGTAAAAGAAAACTCAAATATATTTTAACATACGAAAATACAATATTACTAGGAATAGAAATATAAAATGACCTCTTCGTATTATATAACATTCCAAAAAGTCTTCTTTACCTTTAGTAGAATCGAAAACCGATATATTTCCAAGATTTAAAAAGCATACAAGAAAGGAAAATTTAGTTTGCTGTCAGTAATTCTCGGAAACGTTTCCGAGTATGTTTTATGATATATTAAGTCTTAATGCTTCGACGGTACATTGAATTTCAGTAAAATAACTATAAAATGCATTTCACATAGATTAGTAGTAATATGTTTTCATGTGCGTTACAGTTGATACTTTTTCTTTCTCTAAAATAATATTTGGTTGCACAAAATAAATAATTTTATAAGGATAATTTCATTTTCAGTTTCATCTCTTGTCGTATGGGCACCCCTCTCGGGGATCCGGAACCGATTCATTTGTGGCGGGAGACCTGGAGCCCAGCAGCACTTGTAGTAACCATGCTCGACGGATGCCGGTTGAGGGCGAATCTCTGTTTGGTAATGTGACGCATTTATGATTATGAGTCCGATGATCACGGGCAGCGTCTGTTGTGCATGTTTGTCACGTTTTTAGGATGTTGGTGCAGATACCCCCGGTGCTTCGCTTTTTGAGGCAAGCCGGATGGCCATAGGCTGATTCTACACGGACGGCCTTTTGGGACCTATGTCTCGCCAGGACTGCATGGTGACTCTAGGTAAAGGATCTAGCTAAGGCGATAGGACCTCAACCACCAATTGACAGAGAGAGAGCCTGAAAAGAGAGTGTAAAGCAAGACGCAGGGACTGTCTAATGCCGACAGGACTCGTGAAATCGACATGCATTTCCCGGAGTTACTGTCAGAAAGGTATTGGACAGAGCCTGGCGTGCTCTCTTTTGCCGGGTGGCGCATTACCCTGTGTCCATTGCAACTGGAGTATTTGTGAGCCGACTCTTATGTGGGTGGTACCTGTTGTGGATGATACCCTGATGTTGCCTCTTTCAACCAGATGGCGGTCGAAGTAGGAGGCCAGATTGATGCTGGTTATCTGGTGCCAACCGTTTCCCCTGGGGATGGGCTGGTCAGCAGGTTCGCTTCCAGGATCTCCCCTCAAAGAACCGGGCAAGAGGTTCCCTGGGTAATGCAGCAACGCATCGAATATCGGGCAAACTCTTCATCTGATCCAGATCTTGCGTGTCTTTGCGCTACTGGAACTTTCCATACCCACTGACGAAAACCCAACATTGTCTGTAACCAATCCCTGAGCCGGTTACGCTTCGGATTCATTTGGAGGGGGGTTTCCTCCTTCTCCAGGAATGGTAAGAGTTACTTTCTTCTTGTGGTAACGATCTCTATTCCACAGGGAAGGGGCACTTGTGCTCCAGAACCACGGAGGTCATGAGGTAACGATAGTGAGTGACGGGGCATTGTCTTGTTCCGCGCGTCCCCCGGCTGAACAATGGAACAATGTGGTCAATTTATTGGATTTCTTAGTTGCGGAGCAACTTAACATCCAGTGTAGCAATTTAGAAGTGTTGCAATGCAATGCGAGCCATGTAAATGTTTAAGCGTGTCTGATGGCCACAGGAAGAAGAAATTTCGAATTTAAATACAAAAATTATGTTAGTTTAGCAAAAGGAAAAAAAGAAAAAAAAAGAAAAATGTCCGTTAGATCCAAAAACTGAGCTGAACAGTCCATAGACAGACGAACAAAGATATCACAGGGAAACGTTCCAATTAAAAGCGAAAAAGACTCTTCTCATAGACCATATATTGTAGTTTGTTTAAAATATTAAAAAAAAACAGTATAAAAACCAAAATATATATAAGAATAAGTGAAAAAAAAAAGTTACAATAAGGAAGAGAAATGCGAGAAAAGTTGGTAATATATACAAATGGGGAGAGTTTAGTCTAACAACGTAATCCCCTGGCTGAAAGGCGGGTGGAAGAGAAGTGTCTGAACAGATAATCACGTCACCGTGTTCACGGCTAAAGTTAAAGAATTAGTTAAAACTCGATTCACACATTAAAACGAAATCGGTCTGCAGAGACATATCTTAGTAAAAACACCCGAAAGCGCGATTTTGGCGGTTGAGTCGTAAGTTTACCATTATGTTTTTCTACACGGAAAAACATAACATGGAGGATTGGGGGCAGGAAAACACAATGATAATGATTTTTGTTGATGATCTTCTGTTATTCTAGAACTCAAAGAGTATTCGAAAAACCTCTGCTGATTCAAACTAAAAATTTTCTACTACTATTATGTCTGGACCTTTTAATGAGAACGTGAAAAAGTTTAGTCATATACTTGACTCTGTCATGCCTAATAATTATAAACAACGAATCTCGTAGCAGTAAAAAAGTATCTCTTTCAAGCCAATACATCTCAAATCGATGAGTAATGCTATGAATTTCCGAAGGAACAAATGATATTTTTGGAATACAGATAGTTTCGATTCAGCAGAGTTTTCAGCCGCATTTTCGGCGAAACTCAAATTTTGGACAGAAAAGGAAAAAAAAAACGAATTTTCGGTCGGTCTCTACTTTTGTTGTTTTCATTTACCCTTTTCGCATATTGCAAACATGAAATATCATCACCTGAAAAAGCTAATGTTCCTTCACAAACTTAATACTACCGATTTTTCATTCAAATAACGTTAATAGTTTTGTTTCTGTATCAATTTCTTTTGCAAAAAGCTTAAACAAAATAATATTGGAAACAGTAAAAAATTGTGTCTGAGGTAATAAATTTAGAAATAATAATATGAAATTAAGAATGAAAAATCGTAGATTTAGCCAAAAACTGAAACTTTAAACTTTTTAAAAAGTAGAATCCCTTTTATTTTCAATCACGTTTTTCTAAGAGATAAAGTTACACGTGATACTTTTAAATTGAAGCAGTTACTTTACAAATCACAATGCGTAGCTTATTTCAATATCTTTTAGATTGAATTTACTTTTGGAAACATAAAGGAAGGGAAAGAATTCTATTAAAGGCATTTAGAAGAACTCTACAGTTTAATTAAAATGTAAATTCGAGATAAGAAATGTAAAATAAAAAAAATTCCCTATAAAAATTTATTATTTGACATTTATTGATCCTCAGGCAATGCATCATGATTTATTTACCATGCGTTTTTAAAATTTAATTGTCTAAAATATATTTTATAGTATTATTTTATAAAAACTTTTGCAATATTATTTATTGAAAACATTTGCTAATCAAAAGATTTACGAGAATAATATCTTTAATGAGTAAAAATGAATAAAAGTTTAAAATTTCCGTGAATGGTTTCATCAGCAAATATGAAATATGAAATGGAAATCTCTATGGAATGCAAATTAAAATATAGAGCCATATCGATATAAATTCATAAATATATACATTTATATAATGATACTACTGATGGTTTAGTAAGTTTTAATTATAACTAGGCGACATTTATGAACAATTGGATATTTTATACACGTTGAAATTTAATGCAAACAATGTTATTCTTTTGTATATTAACTGGAGATCAGGATCATTTAACGAATTAGGAAAAGTAACACTGTTAAAATTTTGGAACTCAATATTGCATTTATATGTTACTGAAAAGTCCCTGTTACTTAAATAACATACATGATTTTTAATTGATAGCTTCTTCATTCATTTTTCCTAATCCAGAATTCAATCGCAACTCTAATATCGAAAAATATTCACTAAAAACGACCTCAATTCTTTCTTTTGAGACAATCTTTTCTTTTGAGATCCCTAAATCTGTTAGGTGTGTGGTGCTAGAAATTTCTTTTGAATTTCATCAATCCTTAATGTATGAATATAAAAAACTTGCAACACTAATTAACCGCATTTTAGACTTTGTGTCTAATGCTATGTCATCACCATCACATACCTTCTCCGATTAAGATGGCGCAAAGTATAGCATAAATGAAACACTGAAACAAATACTAGATCAGAAAAACATGTGAAAAATTTTAAGAAAAGAGCTCATGCTTCACATCTTTTATACTCATGAATCATATATATATTGTTTCCATTTAGCAGTTCAATAACAAAAAGTCAAATTTGATTTATAAACCCCAGCAAAATGTTGTCTAATTTTTAGCTTGGGCAATTTTTTTTCAACTAAACACTCGTGGTTTTTTATGAGTTTTTTTAATTATTATTACTGCTTCTAACGAGTAACTTTAAAAATGAATAACTGAATTATATTGCTAAATATGTAGTTTGTTGTCAACCCTGTTGAGTGTTCAAAACTAAAATTGAAAAAATATACATATTTTAAATTAAAAAGTGTAGAATTTGGTGAATTTTTACAGAACAAAAATTGAAATACAGCTGTAATGTTCATTGGAACACAGAATAACAGCTTCTCCACTGCTTGTTGAGAGTTCAAAGACAAAACAAATCGTCTCTATTTTTATCTATTGGCATTATACATATTAAGTTTATGCAATTACATACCAAGAGCATGACAGCGGTTTCAGTTGCAGGGTTTTATTTAGAATCAAATGGGAAACAATTTATGTCAATCGACACCTTTCTAAAAATGACATTTTATGGAATTCTGTGCATTAATTTGTAGTTATTGCACCTATAAACTTTGAGTAACATATATATTAGTAAAGAACCATAAATAATCAAATTGAGCTTATTCCATCCGAAAACTTACAAATCCATTAAAAATCTAGTCTGAAATTTCCACAAACCATTGTTTTTTCGAAAAGGTATAAAGGAGAAATATGAGCAGAATTGTATAATTAATATAGCTAAAAAAATTGTCTTAAAGTGCAATACATTTATCTTTAAAATTAATTAATTGTACACGCTACACTATCAATTTTTAATATTTTTCCTTTGAACACTTACTTCACAAATGTTGTGTGATAGGATTTAATAGAGTGTATAAAACTTTATTAATATTGTTTTAAGTTTTGATTCGATTAAATTCTACAACGATTATGTATACTAACCCTCCAAGCGTCTTGCAAATGGGTAAAATTGTAATGTTGTTTTCTCTGCATTTTGTTTTAAATGCTAATAAAATATGATTCTTTCAATATTACAGAAAAAAAAATCTTATTTAGGAATATAAATGTAATCCTTGAGAGTCTTAATCATTCTTCAATGCTTTGAAAATTCATTAAATTTATAGAATAATAATATCTTAAACATTGCTTATATTGCAGTGAAACCTAGAGCTTAGTATACGGAATATTACGGGTTAAACGCTTAGAGAGTTAACTTTCAAACCATTCAGTTGAATAGTATTTCCGGTGTTTTATGCAGACGGAAGGACAAATCAGGTGGTGACAATAGATTGTACGATTTTATATAGTTACGAACGCACCTAAAATCACCAAAAAACAAAATGTCCATCCTTTATCTCCACGACATATTGGTGAACATAGAAAACGAATCAAAATTTAACGCAAGATGTGTGGATTTCTCGACAGCAAAACAGCACCACTTTTTCACAAGCTACTGAGATTTCATGAAATTAAGTCATCCGTACGCAACCTTTCACGAGTCCAACGGTATAGCAGCTGACTACAGTAATAAATAAAATTTCCACCATTTCATATACACTATAGGGCGAAAAATGACCGACCACTTGCGATTTTAGACATTCTATTAAATATCTAGAAAAATACATGAGGAATTATCTTGAAACTCTAAGTGTGTACGGGTCATACATTTCCGTGAAGATTTTTTTCCCGAAACTCCAAAGGGGACCGTCAACAAATTGAAAAAGAACGGATATCCTTTGGATGAACCTGTCAAAACTAATGTAGCAAAAGCGTTCAAACTGTAGATTATTATTAAGTAGCTTATTGAAATAAACAGTGTTAATTTGTATGGATAGCATGTATACTCGTAGAGAAATTAAGGTTTTTATGAAAAACAGTCCCATATTTTCCCTAGTGTTATGCTTTTAATTTGCAGATTTCTTAACATAAAATAATGTTGTTTTCCGAAAATATATCAAACAAAATTATACACAAAACCCTGTAATCAAAATTGAAAAATAATAAAAATTGCATGAAAAATGAGCAGGAATACTAAATAATTTTTCATTCCGCATATGTCAATGCTATAAAAATTTCATTTGCTAAATGTTATTTTATTTATTCATTTATTTAGAACCTTTCAGTTTTTTTGCCGCCAAGTTTTTGAGAGGTGCTATGTGGTAATATGTTATAAAACCTTTACATTATTTTTATAAAAAATATTACTTTTGACGTAAACATTGTTCCTACTTATTCATTGCATGCATAATATTATCCGAGGTTCTAATCCATTTCCACTATTTATCATTTTAGTATTAAAGTAAAATTTATTTATTTATATTATAATTTTTTTAAGTAATTTTCCTTTACCCTGATGCCTTTTTATAGTTCCGGGATTTTAGTTTTATCTCGGGTTTTTATGTTGCTACAAATCATTCTAAAGCTCTTGAAACAAGAACTCAAATTACCCAGAATAAACCAGAGTAGTTTCGAACTTTTGAAACACATCAATGCATTCCGAAAAGCAATAACCAAATACGTGACACTTTACAAATATTGTTCTGTTTGTAGGTCATCAGAATAAGACTATTTGCCGATTTAAATTACAGTCATTCAGATCTCATGCTTAACGTTTGAATAGGATATATTATAATGTAGCTTATATCAGTTGTTTTAGGAAATGTATTCAGCAAACATTAAACATACTTTTTATGCATCTTTTATTTACTTCTATCTTTACACGAAGGAAATATTACATTCGTGAAAATTTAAGATTCGGTTTTTGGCGGATTTATAAGTTTAATAAGATTCTAGAAGATCATGATTTGGTGGTTTTTAGAATATCTGTTTGCGCGTTCTGTCTTAAAACGAAACAAGATTTAATTCAAACTCCACATGCAGTTAGGCTTTAATTGGCAGTGATTACGTTTCATTTTAAATCTCTTTTGAAGTGGTGCTGCTATGCTGCATTTTTCTTCATTTATACAAAAGTTCTATCTCTATAAATAATAAACGAATCTTCCGTAAACTACAAATTCTGTTAGATCTTGATGTATAAAGACACTGATTAGATTTTGGTGTTAATGGTCTAAAAGGAGGCGCTGATATGATGCATTTTTCACGACTTTTATCCTAATCACAATTTATATCTTGAAATTTATATCTTGATATATATATTATATAACGTATAATAATTCGCAAGTTTTTAGCAGTTTTCTAATTTTATTTTGCAATTTTCAAAAAATTTACAAATTGGGTCATATTTAGAATGAGGTGTTCTCAATATTGCCCATATGACACTTTTTGCATTTCAGCTTATGTAAATTTTAGTAGTTAAATTATAAGTATAAAGTATTTTCTTTTATTTACCACATTAATCCCTTTAAGCAAAAGCATAAATTGTTCCCAAGAAAAATAATAGTAAAATGGTAAAAAAGCAATCAAATCTAAGTGTGTCATAATGGGGTCAGGTACCTTTTACAGATTTTGATTTAGTTTTGATAGTATATATACAGCACAAAAGATGTCGCTGCTGTTCTCAATTTTTCACGATTTACTCGATACATTTATCTGAAAAAGGAATAGTTTGTTATTAAATACGATTTCCAGACGATTTCATAAACTATATAGAAAAGTTCGGGCAAGTACAGGAAGTTCGAGCATTATGGAATATCATTTACATTTTTATTTGCCAGACAACACGAAATAATTGAGATGCATTAAATGCTAGGAAAGAAAAAACATTGACTGACTATTACTTAAAACATTTTAAATCCGCTTTCATTTAAAGGAAGAAATGCATATCATTATTTAGATTCTATAAAGAGTTACATATATAATCTTAGTTAATCTTTTAGTCTTAAAATTATGCTCGAAATTATTGAATACCGTATTTATTCGTGTATAACGCGCACCCAATATTTTAGAATGAAAAATGGCGATTTTTTGTACCTCGTATATAACGCACACCATAAATTTGACATGCAAGGGAATGAATGATCAAATGAATTTCAGTAAAGATAATCAAAAGAAATGTTATGTCAGGCTAGAAAAGAAGCCAAAATTCTTTGTTTTAGCCTTCGTGTAGGGAGTGAATGTCATGGTATAATGACGTCACTTGCGAACGAAATACTTGAGAACGTCTGCATAGTTAAAAAAAAAAAATCTGTAATTCTACAAATGTAAAATTGCAGAAATCTGTATTCTTGCTAAAATTTTATCTGTACACTGTATAAATAAATAAATAAATAAATAAAAGGAGAAACAGAGAGAGAAAGATAAATCTACAAAACTAGTTTTTGTAAAACAATAGAAATCTGTAGCTTTACAAATTAATCTAGTAAAATTATACTAACATTACTAAAATTTTATCTGTTACTTGGGTCTCTGTTAGATAAAAAATTCTAGATTTCCCAGTTTCCTTAAAAAATGTATTAAGAATTTTTTAATCTTACAGGTTTTTTTTAATTCATAGTGCAAATCTGTATCTATTACATGAATTTTTGCTGTTACCATTACATAGAAAACAGTAGCGGCAGTGAGGATTGCTAAGTAGTGTTTAAATAATATTATGCCGCTTTTGTACAAAAAAGTGCAAGGAGTAAAATAAACATGCAGGAATACTTCTATTCAGTAAGATTCCAGTTTAAATTTCTTTTATGAATACATTTCTTGATTCATAGGCATATCGTATGATTACATAAAACAGTATAAAATTATTCCGTGTGTAACGTGCATCCTGGGTTTTTCCCCTAAATTTTGGGAGAAAAAGTGCGCGTTATACAGGAGTAAATACGGTATTTAATACTTGTTTTATCACATTGCCAACTAGGCATCGAACTAACAAAGTGAAAATTCCGGGAGTTGATGCCGGGGCCGAGACCCTTGGATTAGCGCTCGAAGTTTTCTATCATTTAAACTGCGAGGACGATACCCAGCTTAGCACTTCTCACTCACATATTGACGGAAACGACTTTATGATCACGCAATCCTTTGACAATACATAAGACACAAATAAATCCAGCATCGGTCAACAGATATGTAATTTTAATTAATTTTTCAATTAATTGCCAACGTTTAAATTACGCTGAAAATTATTCAGTATTTAATACTGAATTATTCAATTGCAAACTAAGCATAGAAACAATAGAATGAGAAATGTCCGTGCCGGGAATCATTTCCGAAATTCTTGTAATAGTACTTCAAGCGTTCTACCATTTAAGCTACAAGGACGATTCTCAGTTTTGCACCCCACATTCATATATGTTGGTAAGACTGCAAATGCAGTACAAGAGGGAAATGTCTTCATGTGTTACATTATTGTGTGTTACATTTGCCATTTTTTTACAGTGTGTGCTCTGTTTCAGGGAAAATATCCAATGGATAAGGTATCAAAAAAGAAATTTGTTGATAAAAAACAAACTTTTCATTTTCGACGAAATGAAGACTAAAAAAATCGTTTAAAACTCAAAAATCAGTGTACGAACTCCGATTAAACTTTATTGCTCAAACATAAATATTCATGACTTTTTAGTGGGTCTAAAAGCACAGTCAAATTTAGAACTTCCGAGATATATTAAAATCATTGCAAAATAATAATAATAATATATTAATAAATTCAACTCGAAATCTATAGTTAAATTTGGATTAGTTGTTAATATACAATAATATAATATCTGTAAAATTCATCGCAATTGATTTTTCTCATAGGTCGTCATGCAATGAAATTCTTTTGAGTGTGCTGTAAAAGAATCAGAGTTACAAACTTCATTTTCAATATCAAAACTTCCATAGTAAACCGAAAAAATATACAGGGTGTTCCTAAACTCATGGTACATACGCTAGGGCGTGATAGAACACATCAAGACGAGTAATAGTAAATAGGAAACCAAGGGTCCGAAACCGTTTCCAAAGAAGGTAGCCGCCATTAAAGTTTAGGGTCCAAAATTTCAAATAAACATAAAAAAACGGAAAAATTGGTCGATTGATTTGTGCTTTTCACCAAAACTATTCTTTATGTCGGCATTTTCTTGATAATAAATTATAAAGTTATATTTTGAAAAATGCCGATAGAGGGCGCTTTAGACTTTGGAGTAACGAAAAACTATTTTTGCTCGTTATTTTTTGCATCTCATTAAATGATTTCATAAGCTTAGACTTAAACTCAAATTTTGAGCTCAAAATCTGAATAGTTGGGAGTGGTTAAGTAGCACAAACTGATCTGTGTTCAGAGGGTTCAAATTTCAAATGATTATAAAAAACGGAATAAATGGTCGATTGATTTGCGGTTTTCACAAAAACTATTCTTTATTTCGGTATTTTATTAAAAATAAATTATAAAGATAAATTTCAAAAAATGCCAATAGAGAGCACTTTAGACTTTAGAGCAACGAACAACTATTTTTTGCCGTTATTTTTTGCATCTGATTAAATGTTTTCGTAAGATTAGACTTAAATTTTGAGCTCAAAATCTGAATAGTTGGGAGAGGTTAAGTAATACAAACTGAACTGTGTTCAGAGGGTTCAAATTTCAAATGATTATAAAAAACGGAAAAATTGGTCGATTCGTTTGCGGTTTTCACTAAAACTTCTCTTTAAATCAGTGTTTTCTTGAAAATAAGTTTTAAAGATAAATTTCACAAAATGCCAATAGAGGGCGCCTTAGATTTTGGAGTAGCGTACAACTATTTTTAATTGATATTTCCTTTAAATCTCATTAAATAGTTTCAAATGCTTAGACTTAAATTTTGAGCTCAAATTCTGAATCGTTGGGAGTGTTTAAGTAGCGCAAAATTGAACTATGTTCGAGGAGGGGGGGGGGTTAAATTTCAACTCCTCAACACACTTCAGTTTCCACCTCTTAACCCCTCCCAAAGATTCAGAATTTGAGTTCAAAATTTAAGTTTAAATTTAAGATTTCAGAAACATTTAATAAGTTTTTGAAAGCATTTAATTAGATACAAAAAATACTGTTTAAAATTAGTTGCTGGTTACTCTGAAGTTTAAGACGCCCTCTAACGGAATTTTTTGAAATTTATCTTTGAAATTTATTTTCAAGAAGATACTGTATGAAGGAATTGTTTTATTTTAAACAGCAAACGAATCGACCAATTTTTTCGTTTTTTATAATCATTTGAAATTTGAACCCTCTGAACACAGTTCAGTTTGTGCTACTTAACCACTCCCAACTATTGATATTTTGAGCTCAAAATTTAAGTTTAAGTCTAAGCTTACGAAACCATTTAATCAGATGCAAAAAATAACGGCAAAAAATAGTTGTTCGTTACTCCAAAGTCTAAAGCGCCTTCTCTCGGCATTTTTCGAAATTTATCTTCATAATTTATTTTCAAGAAAATACCGACATAAAGAATAGTTTGAGTGAAAACCGCAAGTCAATCGACCAATTTTTCCTTTTTTATGTTTATTTGAAATTTTGGACCCTAAACTTTAATGGCGGCTATCTCCTTTGGAAACCGTTTTGGACCCTTGGTTTCTTATTTACTATTACTCGTCTTAATGTGTTCTATCACCCCCTAGCGTATGTACCATGAGTTTAGGAACACTCTGTATACCATTTTCATGGTTATTGCACTATATTTAGGCGAGATGGTGCACGAACGGACGGAAAGACAATGAACAGAAAAACCTATTCAATAAATACTTTCCAACATAGTGCAGGGAAATAATTAAAAGAGTACTCGAAAATTAAATAAAATGTGTTTTATTAGTATTAATAATGCTCTTGTATAGTTTTACATTTCTGTCATTTGATATTTAGTTTAGGCATTATTTTGTAAGAAATTATCATAAAGCTCTTTTAAAACTAGAGCCGAAACTACCCAGTATAAATTTCGGATATTTGAAATTTCTCACGCATAATAATTTATCCCGATGAGCAATATCCAAATACATGACAAATATTGTTCTGTTTATAAGTCATCAAAGTGAGGAAATTTGCAGCTTGAAATTACTATCCTTCAGATATCATGTTTAGCTATTGAATAGAATATTCGTCGGAGTAATACACATGAGTGTGATGTAGAATCACATATAGTTTTCTCAAATTTTACATTTTTCTAAATTACCGTTGAAACTAATCTTTAATTAAATGTCTATTTTATCTTAACGTTTATTTTCGATTCCACAATAACTTTCCGTTCAAAAGAAAAGAAAGAAAAACATCTAGCATCTGCCTTATTACTGAAAAACGGCTGTCAGATAAAGAGAATTCATTAAGATGCGTATTTCACCCTTGCTGGAAACAAATAAAAAAAAAGAATAAAGATCGAATGTGTTTGCGGTCAGTGAAATTTCATTTTCCTCTCTGCGTAATTTTAAGTCTAACTTATTCGTTGCATAAGAGTCTTTTCATGTACATAATGGTTGTTTTGTCTTATGAGAACATTTTCTCAAAATATGCTCCTAACGTACGAATTGGCAGTCGGATTCCTTTTGGCGTATTTTTTAGGACTGCTGTTTTCTGGTTGCCCTGCTATTAAATTCAAAATCCTTTTATTGTTTAAGCGTAACAGACAATTTTGCGTAGATGATATCAGTCATTTTTCATATGCTTAATGTCGCCAATTTTGTGATGCCAATGTGTGAATTTTTCAGTGAGGAATCAATTGCCACGGTCTCACTTCACGGACTCAGACATGTAAATAAGGTCTCTTAAAAATGCTTACAGGCACCATCCCTAGCTATTTCTGTAAAAAATGATTTTATTTTTATAACTCTACTTCAATAAACAATGTTCTCAAAAGGCATTTATTTTATTGATCACAGCCTACAACTCTAGCGAATGCATTTTTAAAAAGAACCTGGTAAATATACTTAAAAATACAGATCTACAGCATATAAATTTATGGTGCCTAACACCAGGCATTCGCAATTTTTTTAACGTCAAGGGATGGTGCCTGCTTTTAGTTGCCTGCTTCGATTTGCTTGAAAGTTTAGTTTCTGGACTATTTATTAGCACTTATCTGGACTATATCTGGACTATTATCTGGACTATTTATCTACCTGAGTAGTATGACATTATCTTATTCATTGGCTGTTTACAAGATTTTTGAAAGCCTATTTCCCCGACAGATGACTATCTATTACGTTTGCGGAATATAGAGTATTAGATACTACGAGTGTTCTTAGTTCATAGACTATCGTTTACGGTGCCTATAGAATGCGGACTGTCGCTGCCGGATTTTCTCCTAATGGATCGCATTGGAGTTCTTTCCCGGCGCCGAACCATTATTCATGTTGGATGCGGCTGATTTTTCTGATCGAAAAAAATTTCACGAGGCTCAGCGTAAAGAACTCCTGCTCGCTAACGCCTGCTCCTCCCGATGTACGCCTAAGAATCTGCGGTAGACTGTAGTGACTTCTATTTCGCCTCCATTAAACACGCAGCCTTGCTTTCGGCAATATAGTGCATTTTATTTCTACTTTGGGTACTTCACAATTATTTGTTTACTTCAGAAATGGATCGTGCGCAGTGTGCTCAGTGCTACAGATTTTCGTGTTTGATCTGCAATTTAATCGACATTCATAGATTAGGTGTTTTTGCGTTGGATTTTGTGTCTTCGATTGCCAACGTGCATATATTGCATTTCTTCAAAAATAAAAAAAAAAGGAATTGTCGAAATCTATTATGAAAAGAAGTAAAAAAATTAGCGCACTCGTGAGAATGCTGCCAAATTAAAACAATGGAATGATTAAAAAAAAGATAGTGAAGAAAATAAATAAACATCTGCGGTATAAAATGTGAGTACGAGAAAATATATGCATTTTATATTTTATGATTTTAATACTCAATCTCTATTTTAATTACATGACTTTTTTTGTTATTATTTTAGTATAATATGATGAGTGATTTTATTACAATTATTGTTTATTATGCATTGTTTTCTCGTGCTCATATTTATTTTTATGAATAATAATAGTTAGAAGTTTTCTTAGATTACGTCGAAATATTTCATAGTTCTACAAATGCTATTTCAGAAATAAGACGCCAAATATGATAACAGGATAAAAGGATATTTTTCATATAACTAAGTATCTATCAACCGTGCGCTCTTACTGAAATTTCATTCAAAGTATTAAGACAATCTTAAAAAAAAAAAAAAAAAAAAAAAAAAAAAAAAAAAAAAAAGAATTCAGAATATTGACTTTATAAATCGTATTTTTTTGGATGATTGTGCTAAAGAAAAAAAATCTATTATTTTACTTGTTTTCTTTAAATATTACATTTTTATTTACTTTGCAATGCGATTCTTTTTGAAATTTTACAATCTGACATTCATATGTATATATTTATAGTTTTATATATCTTGTTACCTGATTTTATAATATGATAAAAAAAAAAAGAAGAAGTTAAAGGTAAGTTAATGGTGCATCTAAAATATTCATGTTTCCAGATAAATAAGACAGAATGTTTTTGTGTCAGACTATTATTTTTTTGCATGTTTGGAAGTTTAAAAAAAAAAGTATAAAGAAAGATAAATATGAATACTTGTAATAAATAAAGATGTATGCACCTCTCTAGATATTTGACACTGCCTTCATCTTGAGATACATAAAATTGTATCATTTCAATTATATTTTATTATGCTTTGAAAATTCCATAATCAAAGGGTAAGTTATGTTTTACTGTGTTTCTATTGAGTATTATTTACAGATAATACTTTATTTTTAGATTTGTACTTAAAAGTAATAATCACTTTCTTTATTGCGTAATTCAATATATGTAATCAATATCTTTAAATGATCTTGCCTATTGATTATATCTATGTAGGTAGAGCTATTTCTTGCAGTTAAATATTACAGAATTTTTTTGTTCCTTTATTCTGAGTATATAAAGATGACGACTGTTTTATAACATATAATATTTAAACTTACTACTCGCATGATTATTCTTCATTAGTAATTATAACTTTATAAGAATTTTCATTGTAAAGGTTATTTCATAAAAATATATCTAGGTAATTTTCTTGAAATATCATGGTATTTCTTAGATATTTATTTGATACAAAATGGTACAAATGGTACTAAAAACTTTTTATTTTTATTAATCAATGTGTGTGTTTGTTTTATTATATAGGTGTGTCTTTTAGATATTTGTGTATAGATATCTTATTTTTAATGTTCATAAAATATAAAGTTCATTAAGTGGTATATCACGACATACCATTATAAAAATATTTTATGTGTTGCCATGTTGACAAATTTGGAAATATAATGAAGGAGGCGAGAAGCTTAAATTTGTTTTCGCTTATGGTAAACTTTTCACTTGTTTTTACTAAACTTTAAATAGTTGACAGCAATTAGACATTGAATAATTTGCATTTTAAAATATTCTCGCAAATATAATATGTTTTTAGGTTTGGAGATCTTATGTGTAAAATATAATATTTTCTTTAATTAAATTATCTCAACCTGTCACAAGCTTTTCTCTTAACTTTTTAATGCCTGCTCGAGTCATCAATATTATTATTAATAATAACAGAAAGAGAGATTTTATTTATTTCATTAAGGCAGTTAAAACATATAACGTACTAGTATACATTTTAAATCAATTGTATGTCGTGTTGTTGCATACCAGCACACATTAGTACATGTGAAATCTCAGTATTTTTAAATTTCAGTTAATATTTTATTTTTCTTTCTAATATTTAGAGACTGTTTTCGATAGATTTCTTCTTGCATTGTGTTATTTTCTAGAGGTAGCACAATGTCAAGAATGTTTTTTAGGGGTTTCTTTTCCTTTTGGGGGTAAGATGGCCACTTACCTACGAAAAGGGAGAGAATGTTTGTCTTCATTTACAAAATTCATTAATTCATTTTTTAAAATTTACTATTATTAGACACTTTGCTAAATTCTCACCGTTTTTTTTCATGTGCAGAACATTTTTAATTTTTTATTTGTTTAGACATGACATTACTGAAGAGTGGTCTCGCGCGACCTCGCGGTTTTCAAATTAATTCGTTAGAAGATATTTCACAGAGATTTCCTTTTTCTTGCAACTCTTGCACATATTTGTTGTGGTTTTATATTCAACCTGGCTTTACATGCATACACATACTTACACTTCATTCTCACAAAATTATTTTTGGTTATGGTTCAAAGATAACACTCGCCTTGGTTGAATTCAGTCATAATTTTTATGTACTTCTGTAATATTTTTTTCTACATACTGTGTCATGATCACATTCCTTTTATTTTACTCTGCAGACAAAAAAACTATTTTGTTTTACATAATTTTTACACTCATTCATGCTGGTTGGTTTACTGTTAGGAACAGGCATTTTTCCTCTTTTGAAGTTTAAATTGTTATAAATACACTTTATTTACATCTTCAATTATTTTAAACACTTGTTTTTTGTTTTGTCATATAATGTATTAGTTCCTGGTACACATGAGAATTTTGTTCATAGAAAAAACACATGAGTTCATCGCACATTCTTTGTTCATTGATGTTACACTAGTTCATCGCTTTACTTTCCATTCTTGTTGTACATGGGGAACTAGTTACATTCATTTTTGTTAAAACAAAAAAATCGCTCTTTTCCTGGACATTTTAGTTCACCGAATAAACAACTTAGTTCATAGCATATTTACATGATTAATTATAGAAATTCTACACAGTAGTTCATCGATTTTTTTTTCACTTTGGTTCATAGAATATTTACACGTTTAGTTATAGAAATTTTACACATTAGTTCATCGATTTTTCACATTAGTTAATAGAATATTTACACGTTTAGTTATAGAAATTTTACACATTAGTTCATCGATTTTTTCACATTAGTTCATAGAATATTTACATGTTTGTTTATAGAATTTTACACTTTAGTTCATCGATGTTTTTCACATTAGTTCATAGAGATTTTATACATGTGTTCAGTCATGTCGTACGTTATAGTTCATAGAGATGCACACTTTAGTTTGTTGAAGTTTTATGTTATTGTTCATAGATTGTTTACATATTAATTCATTGAAAATACACATCTTTGTTCATAGAATATGTAACACATTAGTTCTTAGAAAGTAAACCACATTTTAATGTACATTATCTTTAAGATATAATTTGGAACCTCTTTTTAATTATTTTTTTAGATAAAACAGTAGTTTTTTTAATGTATTTTTTTTCTAAGAATCTATACAACACTGAGGAAACTGCCAGCACATACTTTAAGGATTTTAATATATGAAATAAATTATAATATGTACATGCCTTTCCATATACATTTTTCTTTGCTGATAAAATTTGACTGATTGGACGCGGATGGTGACTCGATGCTAATTATATCATTTCACAAAATGATTTTTCTCAGAATATTATAGTACATCTTTAAAATTGGACATGTTTCTGATACAATATTATTTTGGTTGTTGTCACTAGTTAGATATACTTTTATCTTTAAAAGTATATATGCTAGAACAGGTATGACCATTACATCATTTGTACTTTTCTCTATTTTAAATGACACTTTAAATTTTCACACATTTAAGCTTTTAGAAATACATGCACTTACTGCAGTTTGTTTAGATCACCATGTACACACAAAAATATTGTAAGCATTTTTATTATTTTACAATAATCACAATTGTTTTGGCATTACTCTTAGCTATACCTTAAACATCAAGAGTATTTAAATCGAGGAAGTTAAATACTTTTACAGTTTTTAATTGTACATATTTGTCACGTTTGATATTCCGGTAATATTTTATGCCTATACACTTAAAATTTTTTGACCTTTTGCTAACCATAGTATTCGACAGTTTTTTACACTTCACACATAGTTCATAGTTAAAGCACGTAGTTCACTCTAGCTGGTTTAGAGTTTAACCAGAGTTTCTTTTTACATAACACATGTAGTTCATTGAGACAAGTTATCCCTTATTCATCGAGTTGTTTAATGATTGTTAATTCATTAATTACGTAATTGAATGTCACTCATTGGTAGGTGTTTTTGGGTTCTTGTACACATACTGTCTGTTTCTTATGTAAGCAAAAAAAAAAAAAAAAAAAATCCTAATTTGTTTTTCTACACAATCGCGAGAGCGTTGCTTAGCATGCGGCAATGGTATTTTATTTTACAAAGGTTTTACAATGTTACTTTTGCGGCATGCTTCGCGGATGAGCTTGTGGTCTGTGGATAACAATTTTGTGGGATTTCACCTTTCTTATTTTTTCCCTCATCAATTTCATTCCTTGTGGTCCAAGACATTTCACGTGAATATATATATATATTTATTGTTCACGAATTCTCTTACAGGTAATGCACAGGTTTTCATTTTTTTTATTACAGACATGCAGGCTTCTCCTGGTTTATACCAGTTATTTCTTTAGCACATATTAATTGAGGCTGAGTTCACACACACACACAATTTTTCTCTTCAGTATTACCTGTTGTACAATTCACTTAAATTTTCATTTTTCTCATACATTTTTACATTTAAAACATTACATGATGGATTAACTCAGTTTTTTTACACAAGTAAATGCTTATTAAATAACAGTTTTATTTAAACTATATTTATATTAAGACAGAGGAATACAGTTGTCACATGGAATTAAATGGTTTATGACAGTGTTTGAGGTATTTTTTTATATCCTGATTTTCTACAGTTTTTTATTATTGTCTTCTTTACCTTATATCTATCTCATGAATATACATTTGTTTAATATTCATGTTGAGAGATAAAAAAAAAATCTTTAAAAAAGGAAAGAAGCTTAAAACCCATACTTTCGGTCATTATTATGGGCATTATTTCTGGATTCTTAATTATTTATATTATTTTTGTTTATCTGTGTGTTATATTATGTCTTTTCTTGCATTATTTTACTCGAGTATCTTATTTTATTTTATTATAATATTGATCAATATATATATTTAATGTTTATTATTGAAAACATTTTGAAACTTATAGCCAGCTGGTAAGTGACCTGTTTATTTAGGCCTAATGTATTTTTATTTTGTATGTGCACATTTCTGATACAGGTCATCGTCTAAATAAGACGAATTTAAAAAGTGATCACAAATTTTATTAAGGAAGCTGCAGCTGTTTCTAAATAGAAAAAATATATGATGTCATCTGTATGACAAAATTTATGGTACCAATACATTATATCATGATATATATACTTTTATTTGGGATGGTTGCCTACTTAAAGAGAAGTTCAAATGCTGTTTACTTTATGTAGTAAAGGTTTGGTTTGTTTTCATGAACATTTTACACATTATTACTTGTAAAAGCATATGAAAATTGATTATTCTTCCTTCATGTACATTTATAGATTTTTTTTTTTCGCCTGTGAAAGGGGTGATATATGTGATGTAGAATCACATATAGTTTTCTTAAATTTTACATTTTTCTAAATTACCGTTGAAACTAATCTTTAATTAAATGTCTATTTTATCTTAACGTTTATTTTCGATTCCACAATAACTTTCCGTTCAAAAGAAAAGAAAGAAAAACATCTAGCATCTGCCTTATTACTGAAAAACGGCTGTCAGATAAAGAGAATTCATTAAGATGCGTATTTCACCCTTGCTGGAAACAAAAAAAAAAAAAAGAATAAAGATCAAATGTGTTTGCGGTCAGTGAAATTTCATTTTCCTCTCTGCGTAATTTTAAGTCTAACTTATTCGTTGCATAAGAGTCTTTTCATGTACATAATGGTTGTTTTGTCTTATGAGAACATTTTCTCAAAATATGCTCCTAACGTACGAAATGGCAGTCGGATTCCTTTTGGCGTATTTTTTAGGACTGCTGTTTTCTGGTTGCCCTGCTATTAAATTCAAAATCCTTTTATTGTTTAAGCGTAACAGACAATTTTGCGTAGATGATATCAGTCATTTTTCATATGCTTAATGTCGCCAATTTTGTGATGCCAATGTGTGAATTTTTCAGTGAGGAATCAATTGCTTCGGTCTCGCTTCACGGACTCAGACATGTAAAGAAGGTCTCTTAAAAATGCTTACAGGCACCGTCCCTAGCTATTTCTATAAAAAATGATTTAATTTTTATAACTCTACTTCAATAAACAAAGTTCTCAAAAGACATTTATTTTATTGATCACAGCCTACAACTCTAGCGAATGCATTTTTAAAAAGAACCTGGTAAATATACTTAAAAATACAGATCTACAGCATACATGAGCTACATACATCAGCAAATGTATTTGAACAAAACCAAAGTTTATCAGTTTAAAATTTTACTTTTTGCGTAAATAATTTTTTTTCAGTAAATTTATCAATTTTATAGCTAATTTAACCTTTTAATTTTATAACTGTTCCATTTTCAGTGTTTTTAATACATATCATCGTAGTTTAAAAGTGTTTATAATGTTAATGTTCATAGATACCTTCCAATGTAATGAAAAAAATTTAAAAAGAGTACTCGAAAATGAATAAACTGTATTTTATTAGT
This sequence comes from Maratus speculifer, assembly GCA_964019185.1. Taxonomy (NCBI): domain Eukaryota; kingdom Metazoa; phylum Arthropoda; class Arachnida; order Araneae; family Salticidae; genus Maratus; species Maratus speculifer. Next base: position 133,554,604 of record OZ025297.1, on the reverse strand, counting down.
ATTAATAATGCATTTATATATACTTCTGCCATTTTACTTTTAGTTCAGGCATTATTTTGTAACAAATTATCCAAAAGCTTTTAAAACTAGAACCGAAACTACCAGCATAAATTTCGGATATTTGAAATTTCAGAAGCACAGTAATACATCGCGAAGAGCAATATCCAAATACATGACAAATATTACTCTGTAAGTCATAAAAATGAGGAAATTTCCAGCTTGAAATTACTGTCCTCCTGATATCATGTTTCACTATTCAATAGGATATACACAGTTAAAAATTTGAAAAATTTTTCTGCATCATCACTCCACCGCTTTTATAGAATATCTCTATTTTGACCAATGAGAATGCGCCATAATAAAGTAAAGCAGTTGCTTTCTATAAAAACAATGGAGTGACGATGCAGCAAAAATTTCAAAATTTTAACAGAGTTCGTCGGAATAACATACATCAGATACGTAATAGCAAATGTATTTGAACGAAACAAAAGTTTGTCTGCTTAAAGTTTTACTTTGAGCGTGAATGAATTTTTTTCGGTAAATTAATCGATTTTATAATTAATTAATGTTTTTAATTTTATAATTATTACATTTAAAGCAGCATTTTTAACACTTATCATCATAACTTAAAAGGTTTATGTTAGTGTTCATAAATATTTCTTAACATAGCGGAAAAATTGTTAAAAAGAGTACTCAAAAGATAAATAAAATGTGTTTTATTAGTATTATTAATGCGCTTGTATAATTTTACATTTATGTCTTTTACTTTTAGTTCGGGTATTATTTCATAACAAACTATCCAAAAACTCTTAAAACTGGAGCCAAAACTACACAGTATAAAATTCGGATATTTGAAATTTCTCATGCATAATATATATCCGGAAGAGCAATATCTAAATACATGACAAATATTGTTCTGTTTGTAAGTCATCAAAATGAAGAAATGTCCAGCTTGAAATTACTATCCTTCGAATATCATGTTTAATTATTAAGTAGGATATGCGTCAGAGAAACAAGCATGAGCTACGTAATAGAAAATGTATTTAAACGAAATCAAAGTTTGTCAGTTTAGAATTTTGCTTTTAGCGTGAATGATTTTTTTTTTCAGTAAATGTATATAAAACTGTTGAATCACTAGTTTCTTTACAAAAGAAAATCACATGCATTATCAAAAGTTCTTTCCATTATGATTTCGTGAAAAGGGGTCTGTTTTTGTGGAAGATTGCATGGTGCCTTTACCTATTGCCATTAGATGAAGTCATAGTTTATCTCGCGAGTTTGACTTGTCATTTCTTAATGGAAGTGAAATGAGTTCAGCCAGCAACTTGAGATTTGTTACATTCCTAACAACCGACTTTCTGTGTAAAGAGAAGTGATTAATGCATTTAAAAACACCTAGGGAACATTTCCGAAAATGACGGGCAGCTAATAAAAAATTATAAATTATTCTTTAATTTTTGAAAATAATTTGTTTTTTGATGTTTTTAAAGATAAAGGAACACACTTGGTAATCTTGGGTGACTCGGAAGCAGTTATTTATTTGCGTTCGTGATTATTCTACAATTTCGTAGATTAAGACATTCGTCTTTTCTTCTACTTTTTTTAATTTTTTACAGTGTAGTTTGATTTGATAGTTCCGAATCTAAAAGTAAACTAAATGTACACAATGGAAATGAGAAACAAATGGGTAAGAGTGATCACAGATAGCACAGAGGGTTTCGTTTAATATCTCTTTCAATTTTTTTATCCTTATTCTTATTATGTGTTAAAAACAACATGTCAAAGTTTAAAGCGATTGATTTTTTAGTTTTCCCAAACTCAAGAAAATTTAGAAAACAACCCCAGCTTGGACGACACTCTCATCCCGCTGAATTTTTCACTTTTAAAAATATTTATTGTTAAGAAATAATATTTACATTAATGCGCAATTTAGAAAAAAAAAGGAAAAAAACGCATTTAAATTGCAATAAACACGCTTATAACAAAAAGACAAGATTTCCTTTCTCCCAACAAAAATTCTATTTATCTTATCTTAAATTTATAAATTTGTATTATGTGTTATAAACTATATCAAAGTATAAAAGCGATAGTTTACTTTTCCTAAATTATGGTCTCGCTCTTTTTTTACTTTTTTTTTATTTAGATTTTAGGAATCAGCACAAGAAATAACATCCGCAAGCGGAAGTAACAAATTTGTAAAATTAATAATTAAAAAAATGTGTACTGCGATTATCAAATCCTAGTAAAAAAATAACTCTTTCCTTTCCGTGTCACATGTGGTTTCCCTTGGCAAAAAGTACAATTATGGAATTAAGTACCAAAATAAACACAAATACAGGCTTTTCACGTGATTTATTTAATCCATTAATTTATGTTAGATACATAGTAATTTTTATATTTATTTAAAACTTTGACAACAATTAGAAGAGAAAACAACAACAAAAAATGAACTGATGATATTAAAATAAATATTTTAATTAAAATAATAGTCTTTTTCAAACTTTTATGATTTGTTGTGTGGCAAGAGCCATGGTCTCTTTTTTGCTTCTTTCAAAGCAAAAAAGAGACCATGGCCAGATTCCAGATTGATTTTGCGCTATTAGCAAAATGAGATTGACCAATCAGAAACCTGCATTTTTGCAAACTTTTTGCTGTTTTAAAATTTTAAAAAAATTCTAATTTGTCAAACTCATTTTGCTAATAGCGCAAAATAAATTTGGATAAAGGCCGATATCTTGTGAACTATTGTATTCGGCAGTAAGTTCTTATACATTTCTTGATCCTAGTGGCAAGTGTGTACTATATCACTAGGCTTAGGGACAAACTATTCCACTCTCGTCAAAATTTAGAAAAGGGGTTGGGATTTTTTCTTTGTTTGATATCACATTTCACCTTTTCAAATGGGGATTCATTATTACGTATTCTAAAAGTTTAAAAAAATGTTTCAAAATCAATGTTTGAAGCGTACGTTTTCTTTCTAGTTAATAAATTAAAATAATTTTGCAATAAAAATAAACTAAACACATTTAAGATTAAATCACTTGCTAAAAATTATTTATTATTATATCCCTAAAGATTTATTAAATAACTCATACGCATCTCGTATTCATTACCATTCGAAATATAAAACATTAAAAACAGAATCTCTTTTTTAAAGTATTAATGATGAATTTTTCAATAAGATGAAAATAACCTGAGGCAACATATTGATGTTAATGCCTAATTAAAAAGCATTTTGTATAATTTCTCTATTAAATTATAATTACTCTCATGTTCACATAATCATTAGACAAAAATAAAGCCGTAATTAAATAATTCTGATTTAATTCAGAGAAAATCAATCACATTAATTCGAAATGCATTTTTGTTTCATAATAAGTACCTAATAAGTTTTATTTGTGCATTTAGATGTTTCACTCATTATATCTTTATCCTTACTGATCATAATTTAATTATTCCATAGCAACAAACAGAACATGTTAAAGAAACAAACAATGAATGTATATGATGTTACGTAAACTTATTTATTTTGGTTTAACTTAATGTTTTTTAACAATAGTTATTCATCTGTTATGATAATTGTTTATTCCATTTATCGTAACAACATATCGATGAATTTATTAATAACCGAAAGTGTTTACTTTTTTTTAGTTTTGCGAAATGTTTTGTGATTTATTTAATTAAGAAAAATTTGCTTGTATTATTCTGCTTTTTTATGTACAGGAAAGAATTTTAGAAAATTTTTGACGCCGTAATACACTGTAATAAAAGATAAATATTTCTTAAGTTAAGTATATGTACTATAATAAGGAACAAAAATGTTAAATTAACTTTTCTAATTCACACAAAATTCCGAAAAGCATTCCTTTATCTCTAGATAATTTACAAAAGAATTTATTATTTTTTTTAATTTAAAGAATTTATAAAAATAAATTTTTTATTCGCTGTCTGTAATTTTTAAAAACATTTCCGAGAAGCTTTTACAATGCATTGATGAGTTTTTTTTTATGCATTGTGAGAGGTCTCAAGTAAATATTTTCATGTTTAGCAAACATATAAAATTGTAGAATTTAAAGCATTAACATTAACATTAATATTTACATGTTGCAATCGCATGCACAATTTCTGTTATTCAGTTGAAAATGTTTAGTTGGCGTCTGATATCACAAGAACAACTGATTTTCCGCGTAGTGAGAACTGATTAAAGCATTGGAAAAAATACTCAACAAAGTCTTCTAAAATTACATGCAGCTAATAAAAAAAACTTTTTTATAATTATTTTTAATTAATTTTAAAAATATTTTTTTGGGGGGAGGGGGTTTCTAAAGATAAAGAAAATGCAATACTGGGTAACTTGAAGTAGTTTTCGAATGTTTTCGTTCCTGATTATAAAAAATTTCCTAGTTTAACAAATATCTGTCTTTTTTTTTCACAATGTAGTTAATGCCTAAATAGGATATTGTAACATGTGACCAAAACATTAAATATTAAACATCCTTCGTTCTAAAATTCAAAAATAAAATATCCTTAGTGCTATCTATATCGTCATATATATGTACACATGAAATTACTTTTTTTAGTATAACAAAAATATTCAAAACACGCTAAAGATTGTCCCAAAATCCACGCAAGAAGTTTTTTTAAACGTTAGTACAGATTTATAGTTAAAAATTGTAATTTGTTTATTGATTAATAAAGTATGATGTATAGGGCTTTGTATGAAATAGCTTATCAAGCATCAGCGGCTTTTCTATAGCACATAACAACCTTTTGTTGAAATCTCGACAACCGATTTGCAGAAATGAGGCTGAATGTTGTTGAAATAGTGCTTAGTTTCAACTTCCAAAGCGTGTTTGATCGTTGGGTTGTTGAGATAAATCTTAAGGTAAAAATAGAAAAAAAAATCCAACGACGTTAAACCGCATGATGCGCGACCAAATCTGATCACCAAAATAGGAAATTAGACGACCAGGAAATTTGTAAATAAATGGAATTTGATTACGTGCATTTCATTGTCTAACCATTGTTATTATCATTTTTATGTGAAAATATAGCTTTATATATAAAATTTTGTAGTTGAAATATCAGAAAGGACCTAGGACGACAAAAAAGATAAATATTGAAATAATCAAAATGCCTAATGTGCAACATGCTGAATAGCTAAATCAAATCTCAAAATAACTTACAGAAAAAAATCGGAATAAATATTTCAATAAAACAAAATTAAGAAACTTTCCTTCAAATTGTTCAATAAAATCTTGCAAATTCCACCTGCAAAATCTTTCTTTTACGAAATCTTTTTTTTTTCTTTTTTACGAATTTACTCATTCTTCGGTTTCGTAAACTGGAGAACAAACTATACGCCTCTGCGATCACATTACGATTACATATAAGTGTTCTTCCGAGACTTTGATAAAAATGTGGTTTGCCCCATATCATTCAATGCTACTAAAAGGACCGTTTCGTTTGAAATCATAACGAACGAAAAACCACGAATAAGTTCATTTACTCTGCGGAAATTTAATACATTTAAGAAATAAAAAATAATTTTCTTTAAAATTGAATATTTCTCGTATTTGAGAATGAAAAGTATCTTGTTGTTATATTTGAAACATAAAATTTAAAACATAGATTTAATCAAATTTGAAGGTGCCATTTTTCTCACTATATTACTTCCATATTATAAAGACCAAACATATTTGTGCGTAATGCATACATAGTTTTGCCAATGGCAACACTTCGAAATTTTAGATGAAATTTCGGTTTTCGAATTTTTTTCTACTGCAAATTTTTAAACGTCTAAACATTGCACACTTTCCATTTTTACACTGTCGTATAGGAAAAAATATACTTTTAAATGCAATTTATTTAATTTTTTTTTTTGTAATATTGTTTTTCTAAATGAAACAACAGAAGTACTCCATGTCTATTAAAAGAAAAAGGAGAAAAGTCAGATTACTGTATCTTTAGGTTGACATTTTTTCTTTAAATGGGGAAAAATAAAGTACGTGCTGTGTCAATAATACCTGTTATAAAACTTAGTGAATTTTGATTTCATTTACAAAATTTCATTCACACTTAAAAAGTATAAACAATTTAGAATCTGCTTCAATTAATAGCATCGAGACTTGCATTTTGAATTGAATTGATTTCAAAATGATCAAATTAAAATGCCTATTTTTTTTTTAAGTGAATAGAAAAATGAAAGATGTATATTTAAATTTTGATACCGTGAAAATGGAATCGGGTTTAGATTTCACAGGGTAAAAACTCTATGATTGAGACAAAGTGGAATAAATTCTGCTTTTTTTCATTTTGGAATACTAGCATTAGAGCTTTAATTGATATCTTTATCATAACAGATCTTTATCATTTTTTACAGCTTACATGTACAATTGAAGTTTAATTTTAACAACGTCTACAACTGAGCTTATTAGAAATAGTTTAGGTTCAATATCATTTTTGAAGAGTTAGACTTACCAATATAAAGTGCATTTTTTACTGTAGCTAATATTGTAAACTTATTCTAAATCAATAAAAGAGCTCCTTTTTAAATATTTTCTATCGTTGAAATTCGACGGGTTCTAACTTGTTACTTTTAATAGCGCTGAATACCAGTTACTCTCTAACTGTAATAATCATTCACATACATTTTTAGCCATGCAGAATGTGTTAGTCTTGTTAATAAACGTAGATAACTCATCATTTAACTAATGAGATTTCCTTTTCTATTTTAGATATAGCAATAAACGATAAGCTTCTAATTGAGAATGAATTGCCATAAATCGGTATTCCCAAGAGGTTAAGAAAAATGTGCAGTAACTGAGTTAATACTGATTTCCTACTTCTTTACCATCAGACATTGTTCGAAGTTTCCATTAAATAAAGGAATAAAGGTTAGAGATAATGGAAAATAAAATGAGTTAGCATAGACGATAGAAAATTTGGCTTTTATTTACACATTAAGAATTTCATTACTGACTTATAATAACCCGAATAATAGGTTACATTTACTTTATATGACAATGTAAGGTTTTTATTGAATAATTTTGACGTTTGGTATTCTACGGATTTATCTGTTTTAGAAGGTTCTGCATTTTGATTATTTTTATAAAATGTCTATTATTGAGTATCTATGCCAGTCTGTCTCTGTGTCCATTTGTCTATGTAAGGGACGCAAATTTTTGCAACTATTGAACTAATAAAGGAACACCTTTTGAACTAATGCACGATGTTGATTATGTTTTGGCATAAATTGATAACAGCTACTGCTGCTATGCTCCACTTTTTATGTTTCTTGCGATAGCTTATCTTGAGAACTAATGCTCAAAATTTCACAGAGATAGATATCCTGTGAGACCGCAAGAAATATAGACGCCGATTAGGTTTTGGGGTAAATCTCTTGATAGGTGGCGTTCTTATGCTGCACATCTCACGAATTAGTTGAGCTATGTCTTAAGAAATGATACATGGCATTTTAGCTAACTTCAGATTTTGTGAAAAATAGATCCTCATTAGATTTTTGTGTAAATAACCCGACAAATGTAACTATTATGCTCTGTTTCTGAATTTTTCTTTACTAGCTATTTCTCAAGGAAGTGTGGATTGTCATTTAAATTTAGTTGTAGACGATTGTTTAATATAGAGGAAAAACAAACTAGTTTAATTTTCTCCAAGTACAAAAATATATGTTTGGGTTTTCCTTAGAATATATGTTTAAGTAATGCTAACATGTTGTGTTAGACTGATTTTTAAAAATTCATTGATGCGTTTTACGTCGCAGAAATTACTTGCATGTACACATACAAACCAAGAACTAGCGGTAGAAACTAACATCTCACCGCGTTAACGGCTGAAATTCCCGAATTAATTAAAATTCGATTTGCATATCAAAATACAATCCTTCTAGCAAGTTATATCTTGGTGGAATATACCTAAAAAATTGATCTTAGCAGCTAACTGGTAGGTTTACCATTGTGTTTTCCTGCTCCCAGTTCTCCATGTTTTCATAGCATTCATAGCCCGCTAAAAACTTAAAAATGAGGAATGCCCGAAGTGACACAAGAGGGCCTCCTAAATTTCTAGCGTTTATTATTATTATTATTTATTAAAACACATTTTTCTCTAGACTTCAATAATTTGAATAATTACCTTCAAAATTTCGAATAAATAGCATTTTTAATATTAAAATAAAACTAAATGAATAAGTATTTTATATACTCTTAATTATAAATAACCAATTTATTTTGTATATGACGAATATGGAACTACTACTAAAAATATTTGACCTTCAAAATGTCTTTTGTAGTTTACAAATTGCCATATAGTATAATCGAAAATTTCGTAAGACTAAAAAATGTACTTTTTACTCTTCTTGAGTTTTTACCCCTAATGATTTGTTTTGGAGATTCTTTTTATTACAATGGATAAGTACGGGCTTCACAAGCTTATTTCGTAAGCAGGTCTTGGGTGCAGGAAAACATAATAGTAAATAGACAAGTCAACCATTAAAATCAGTTTATCAGGTGTTTTCCAACAAGACATGTTTTAATAAACCGACTGTATTTTAATTTTCAAATGGAGTTTTAACTAATTATGCAATTTCAGCCGTGAACACGATGAGGTGACTGTTTATGCTGTCGCAACCCGGTCCAATATTGATTAATAACAAGCAGGATGCAATATTTCGGCTTTTTTAGAATTCAGTATCAGCCCTCGATGAGAAATAAAAATTATTATTATTATTATTATTATTATTATTACGAGGTAGAACGCGTTGAATTTCTACGAAAGAAAATGTTTAAGAACAAAATTACTTTATAATAAACCTATAAAATTAGTTACACTTGAAAAAAAATGCATTTTATCCTATAGTTAGTCTGATTATCAAACAAACATTACTTTAACTTAATGATCATTGTTCTTCTATTAAGACACTGTTTTTTTTTTCTAAAATTTTGCTTTTTTATCAGTGTGTAATTTCAGTTGCAATATTTTCAAAGTTAAGCATTTCCACCTATAAAAATTTTCAAAGCCATTATAGTGAAAATGATATACCTCTACAAAACGTATAAAGATCCATTTTTATGAGAAATCAATCATTTATATTTTTTCAAAATAGCACGATTAATTACATTTTTTTTTCGAATGTTTTGCGAAAATAACAACAAAAAGAATTAGCCTTATCTTCTATTCTATTAGTATTTATCTTCCAACTATTTTGTACAGAAATTATGTACTTCAGCTGCAAGCACTCCAGTAAACTAGTCGTTGGAGGGCCACCATAATACTTACCCATCTTGGATATGCATAATATAAAGTACGAAAATAAACCGCATGTAAACTATTTATAAAATGCGTCGCAATTTCAAAAAAAAATTTAAACACATTAAATAGGTTTAATATACATAGTAATGCTCTGTTGATAAATTGCGGATGAGCCAATTTCGACAAATTATATAAAACGCCAAAATACGCAAGTAGTAACGGATTGTGTAAAAGAAACATCTTTAAAACTCCAAAAATAATAATCATATTAACTAACAATTTATTGCGTCGGATTAAGCGTCTCATTTACAATTGAAATATAGCTTTGAATTGAAATTTGAATGAAAAGGTCACGAAAAGTCGAAGAATGTGCAAAACAGAATTACACATATCTCGGCAACTAATAATCCGATTGACTTCGTTCTTTATGAAAAATTGTGTTCTTTTATTGCCAGATACGTCCATTTCTTAAAATAAAACATTTCGAAAAATTTTATACACCTATCATCAGAACGATTTTTTCTTAAGTCCAAAAAAAAATATTTCTGGATAATCGAGGTTACTGATAATAAGTAGGCTTCGTCCCATTTTTACATACTAAGTACATACAAAGTTTCAAGTTTCTATCTCAATTTGTTCGGGAGACAAAGCGGTTACAAACAGACAGTCAGACGGACGAACGCAATTTTTTTTTCTAAAAATATGTGTTTCGAAATCTTCAGTATCTGAAACGTGTAAATCAATCATTTTTTTTTTCGATTTTCAAAACGATCGCAATACTTACCCTATACTACGTATGATGGATAAGTAAAATGGTTAGTAAAAACTGCAAAAAATAAATAAATAAATAAATATACCAAAAATAATTTGAGATACTCTGTAAAAAAATATTCGTTAAATTTACGACAAAAACTGCTGGCAGTAATGCTGCGAGCAGTTATTGCCGTAAAAATTGCAGTAAAATTAGATGTAATTTTTTTATTACATCTAATTTTACTGCAATTTTTACGCAACATTACTGCCAGCAGTTTTTGCCGTAAATTTAACGATTTTTTTTTTTTTTTTTTTTTTTTTTTTACAGTGTGAAGATTTGAAACAAATAACAGATAAAAGTAATTTTTTTTCCCTTTAGGAAGGTGTAGAAGTTGAAATAATGCGATGCTTAGAAGTTAAAAAAAATTGTTGTATAGGTTATCATTATTTACCCTTCCATTTACATTCTTATTTCTTATACATTTGCTTCGTATGATGTTACATTGCAT